>CASHTH010002058.1:0-68799 GCA_030341885.1 Geodia barretti
ATATGGTGAGAGTATTTCGAAGAACTATGTATTTCCTGCGAAGAGCCTGTGAACCCTGTTTCTTCCACAACTTATATAACCTTTTTTTCTTATTTATCAATTTCAGAATTCTTAGTGTTAGCCATGGAAGGCGACATCTTAAAGGACGAGATTTAGGGATACATTTGTCCATTATAAGTAAAAAGTGGTTTTGCCAATTTTCGAGAGAGATATTGATATCAGTGGAGAACAATTGGTCCCAGTTAGTGATGTTTATCATGTGTCTGGCTTTCGCAAAATCAGCCGTCTGTATTCCATAAATGCGTTGATTTGTTTTTCTCTACCCTTTCATTTGCACCACCAGCGGAGACCACAGTGATCAAGTTTCTATGTGAACGAACAACTGTACAAAAAAGATGCCGTGAAACAAAAATTAGGTCAAGCACTGGATGTGATCTTGCATGAGTACGCAAATCCCATCAAGCTTGAGTGTAGATATGAAACATGGAGATGAGACTATATACAGCAATTAGAGTAACAGGGTAGGAATGAGTACAACAACTAGTCTGGACATTAAGAATCACTACAAGAATACATTTATGTAAGAGAAGAGGGATTTAGATTATACAGATTCCTAGAAAGACAATCAAAACATTCCACACTGTCACTACTAGGAGGCCGTAGTAAAGTGCCTATACAAAATGTAGGAGATAATATAGTTTGATACAGTAACACAAATACTAATAAACTCAATATCTGCCAACACAGGCATGCAAATCAACGTGTTAAACAAGAATGAACATACATCATACCCCACCACCATGACGATTTCTGTCACGTCGGAATATCTGATAATTTGATACTGCAAGTTCATTGTCTAAAATGTCGCTTGACAACCATGTCTCAACAATACAAGTATATATCAGGGATTCAGTTCAATTATACCTTTTAGGTCATCCAGTTTTGGCAACAGGCTTCGTGCATTGTAGTAAAACAATTGTTTAGTGTGTTCTCTGAGGGAATCAGGACGTCCTCCAGCTGCCGTTGCAGCTGTGACTGGTGAGATTGTAGGCTGTTGGCTAAAAAACCTATGGTTTGACTCAGTTACGCCAGGAACAGGTGAAGGCTAGAAATTGAAACAGATTGCGACTGTGGACATAGAGGTGGAGTTGGAGTAGCAGGTATTTCATGAGTTGGTATATAGGTTGTCATCAATGGGTGGAACCTGCTGGTTAGTAATTGAGGCAGATCGATAACATGGCTCCAGCTTCCATAGATGTTTGGAGGCTCACTTGCTCCCATTTCGCATCAATAGCACGCAGATTGGCCTCATCGTCGTATGTAGGACAAGCCACCACACACCTTGCCATTTGACAATTCTCTAGTTTTTCTTTCTAACTCGCAAAGAGTCATGGCACAGACCTTTTTATTGCACTTTGAATGGTACCAAAGAACAGACACTAAGAGTACCCCAGACTCTACGGGCACTTCCACTTTTTCTTGCGGTGGCTTGCCTCAGAAGGCCCGCAACTTCTGCTTGACACACCAGCAAGTCTCCCATCATTGTAACCTTCGTACGTGACTGCAAGGCGCAGTGGGATTTCTCTCATCTCTTGTCGGCTTAGTTCTTCATAACTCACTCGAAGACAGAAGAAGAAACAGAAGGAAAAAGAGCCAAGTTACTGGTCCTCACAATAAGAACTGTTAGAAAACGCTTATGTCACTCAACGTTATTATTGTTTGTATCCTTGTAAATTAACTGATGTATGAGATGATGTCTCAATCAAGCGGCCTCGTCTGGTAATACGACAACGCGCGCGCCCGCGTGGAGCACATAGGCCACAACTGCCGATGACATAGGTCGCCACCACGCTTTGGGATTTCCGCCGATTGAGTCGCTGTCGGCACGCTTCGCCTGTCACCCGCTCCATTTCTGGACGGCGTGGTCTGAACCTTCACTTTGTTTTGTTTGTTTGTTTGTTTGTTTGTTTTTTGTCCTCCTAATTGTAATTATGCACGTGTATATTTTGGGAGCGATGCTAATAGCGGAAGTGCGCATGCGTACTCTACTGTAATAATAGCTCGGGACTCAGTAGCGTTCCTTGGGGGTTTCTGGGGTTTCCGAAACTACTCAAAGACTCGTCTGTGCGCAGCGTCGGTCCGGTAGAAACGCAAACTCACTGCACCCTCACCCCGCGCGTCTGCCAACGATGGGCGCCACACATGCAGTCGCGGACACTAAGCTAGTCGCGTTCCGCGTTGCCTACTCCCGCGTCGCGTCGAGCTTAGCCCCTACTGCACTGAGCTAGAAAGCGCGACGTCCATAAACTTAGTGCGCATGTACGTGCATGCGGACGTACGTACGTAGAGAGATACCGACCAGCCCCACCCACCTACCTCACGCGGCGCACACGCGCAGGATGCCATAGGAGCCGCCACTGCGAGTTGAGCCAATTAAGACACAGCTGCGCGTTTTCCGTGCCGGTGAAAGCGGAACTCCCTATCAAGACACCGTTGATATGAAGGCGTCGTTGGTACGTCCCTTGTCGTATATATCCAAGGTCGTGCATGCTACGTTTCCGCCTATCGTGCGAGTGTTGCGCAACGCATTGTTGTGTTTTCTCTGTAGCTAGCTTTTTCTTTATGGTTTTAGCTGGTACAATTGTAGGAATAAAGAAATGGACTTACGGTAGATAATGGGAGGGCAGAAAACATGCATGTTACTCATAAGAATTTCTCTTGATGGTACTGAGGCCTGGCAATAGCTACAAATCTTTCTGGCACTGAATCAGCCAAATACCAGCTACTGAGCACTGTTATGCTGCCAGCTAGCTCTCTGAATTCCACACCAATGGAACTCATTTTTTAGTGAGGTGCAGGTAGCTTATGCGCAAGAACTGCCTGTCTTGAGTAGTGGGGAAAAGTAACGGTGGACTTATTAGAGAGGTGTTGTCATTTCATGAGTGTCCTAGGTTAGGGATTGCACTGTAATAGACAGTATTCTCAAATCTGCGTCAGATACCTCTGTACTCTCTGTATAATACAGTCCTTAGCTAATTCAGCACTATTCACTCTTACAAACACTATCATAGGGTAGCTTAGCTAGGAGTACAGTGTCGTTTTTCTATCACTAAAACAACCACTACTTGCTGATCTTTCTTCTTGGATAAATATGGGCATTATATTTGCAAAGCTACCAGCAAGAAGTATTAGCTACCATGTCAAACTTTCATGACTGCATGGCGCACTGCTCACACTAAATGTGAGTGAAACTTATATCTATTCTGAAGTGCATGTGCACATTAATACTATGATGACTAACATGATTAGGTAATAATATAATTGCCTGCCCCCCATTCTGCGTTGGTGCGATGCGATGAGGTAATCCATTTCTATCTGATTGGCATGGGGCAATGCAAACCAGGGCTAATCATTCGCTTGATATAGCACTTTAACTGTCAATTTACTTACTCAGCATTAAGCAAGCTATTGGTGGGACAGTGCTAAACTAGCCAACTATTTGTTTGAACCGTTGATATCATTGGCAGGTCTTTGCTTTGTTTTGTGTTCATCTGAGCCTGTGCTGTGCCCAGGCTCCAGGAGATGAGGATGCACGATGTACAACTGATCATCAAACTCCCCCCAATATCCTGACAATGAGACGAATCTGATGGACAGTTACAGTATGTAGAACTCTTACCTGGAAATGGAACTGGACACTCTCCACCATAGCTCCCACTGCAGTCTGGAATGACTTCATGTTTTGCTGGAAATGCTGTCACTCTCAAACACTGAGCCCGACTTATGCTGTGAGTTAGCCTAAAAGAAGTAGATGCTGTTGTAAACATTACTTCTACTTCTATAGCTGCCTACTGTTTCAGTGCAGCAGGCGGCTGGGAGGACTCTGTCGTGATTCCGACCGAGTTGTGGATGAGGCAGAATGGTGTCGTAGCTTCTCAGATTAACGGCCTCTTACTCAACACATCAGTTCAGATTTTCGACGTCAACATATCACACTATGATGTGACAATACATGTGGAGCACTTTACTCATTGCCAGAGTGTTGCAGTGAATAAGGCAAGGTTGTATACCAAAGATTCACTTCTCCACTACATGACTAACTCGAACAACAGCTCTCCCCGTACCAGTCGGAGCATGCGGATACCTGAATACCCACAAAATTATGAAGAATTTTGCAGTACCGCGAAGGACCAATGTTTCCTCGGTTGACTATACACCATATACCTACAGTCCTTCACTCTGCGCTCACCATCTTCCACTGGTTTCTACGTAGCTGTCTCAGACATTGGTCATGTATAGCTCTATCACGACTGAGAGTACTATCAAAAGTGCAGCAACAACTGCAAGCATCTCCTCACCGATGGACTGGTCCGCTATGCATGATGCTTCCTGCTCCAGAATGTCTGTGCTCAGCAAATATGATATCAGTTGTGTTGAAATGCAGTGGTCTCTGGAGCTCAGAGTCACATGTTTCAGTGATGGAACATGGGTGCCTGAGACCCCTGTGTGTCAGTGTAAATGCGGCTATGAACCAAATAGGGAGGCTACAAGGTGCAATGGTAAGGACATCTCTTTGAAAATATAATACTTATTTGAACACTTTTTCATTGATAATAGCTGTCCAGCTGATCATGGTCTGACGGTACAGTGTGCCTGCAGTGCCCTGCCAGTACTACAGACACCCAGGAAGCTGCTTGTCCTGTCCCTGTAAAGATGGCTACTTCAGAAACAATGAAACTTCAACAGAAAAGAGACAATATGAAAACCCTGTTGATGAAGATTTCACCTACGGATGCACAAGTAAGCAAAAGACACTGAGTTTAATCCACGTAAAAACAAACTTCTTTCCATGTTCAGACCTCCCAGTGCTCCAAGTAATGTGTTACTGTCCTAGCCACAACTAACACCAGTAAAACTGTCGAATGGTCAGCACCAGCAGACCATGGTGGGAGGACAGCAGATCTCTACTATCAGTGGAAATCAGTGACACCAGACAACCTGGGGTCATACATTGGGACCGTGTGTTGTCCCTGGGTCCACGGAAATGCGCATTTATCACTGGCCTCAGACCGTGTACAGACTACTGTGTTAGAGTGACGGCTGAGATGGAGTCAGCGACCAGGACCCCACTAGTAAAGACAGCAGGACTGCGACACAATGCATCAGAACAAAAGAAGGATGTAAGGGTCCAACTGTAGAGGATGTAAAGGTTCAACTCTGACCATCATTGGCAAGTGGAAGATGGCCCCTTAGTTTACTGAAGTTCATGGCATAAGTACCAATATTCAGTTAAAAGATAATACCTTATACGAATGTTATTATTTACACTTATTAAAATTTACACTCGTAGGGTTTGGACCTGTCAAAGACCTTCAGTGTTTTGAACAGGTGGTAGTGTGGGAGCGGCCGAGATGCCGGGAGATTGCGAGCTGGACCAGTATCAAGTGATCGTCAGGAAGAAGACATGGAAATAAAAGATTTCGTAGGGAGCAGTCTTTCCTCGTATTGGAAAATACCCCAGAGTTACGTGGAGTATCTGGTACCCTGTTTATGGAGGTAAGTGTTATTGCTTTTTCCAATTTTTTAAGTTAGTTGAGGAGCATAGCGAGCATACCCAGTCGTCTGAATGCAGGATTTTTTTATATGTGATGGGCGCTGGGCACATAGCTACTGTCTATGTATGCATGAAAAATTGACACTCGCTCACCAAAATGTGTTTCATTCATTCTTGAATGTATTAACTAATTGATACTATCTGCAGGTGGTGGCGGTTAATGAAGCTGGTCCCGGAGAGAGTATCTGTAAAATTAGAGCAGACATGAATGAAAACGGCGAAACTCAGTGTACAATTTTCGGTGAGAAGTCGTAGGCATGGGGTCCATAGACCACGTATTCAGAACACTGGGTGGATTCAACAGCTAATGTCCCAATCTGTTCGCGCATGTGGCTAAATCTAATCAAGCATTTTAGCTGCAAGAGGAAAGGGCTGTGGTGAGTTCTCAGGCAGGGTATTCCATTTCTCTTTGTGAGTTTATCACACTACAAAAATCAAGAACTCTTTGTAGTACAATGCTGTGCACTTATAGAGAGACCATTTTCGATGCAGGCTGTAATGAGTGTCCAGAGCATACGATGACAACGGAGCTTGTCCGCTATCCAAAGACTACAGTTGGTGAAGGAGGAGAATGTGTCAATGTGACTGCACCTGTGTGGAGAACGCGGGTACCACTCAGCCACCCAGTCTGGAGGTGACATGCTGTCTGGAGGTGTCTGGCTGGTTAATAAGGAGCTTCGGTGCAAATGTATTGACAACTACAAACCCACTGATGCTGGGACTTGCATAGGTAAGTCACTTTCTACCTAGTAGTGTAAATATAATTATATATTCAAGAAAAGGTTACTTATTCAACTGGTGCCTACCTCAGTCACTGTCAACTGGTGCCTACCCCAGTCACTGGTCCAACTGGTGCCTACCCCAGTTCCTGGAGACAGCGAGAATGGCTGTACATGTAGTGAGGAGTCCAGTGGCTCAGCTGTGATTGCTGTGTCAGCAGTATCTCTCCTACTGATCCTCACCACAGTCATCCTCACTCAATGTCTACTCATCTTCAGAATGAGAAGGTCTAGGAACAAGACCGAGACCTATGCAGAGGCCACTAACCCTACCACCAAGACAACTGATGTTCCTGTCTCTCCTAATGAGGCATATGTTCTGACCAAGATAACCAGCCCAACGAGAAGAAGTTACCTATGAGGTGGTGCAATGACAGAAGAAAGCCAGAGTATATAAACACAAGCATCAAAAAGTATAGTTATTACTCAGAGGCTAATTATGTATTTTTACAAACTGCTAGTCAATGCTCTTTCACTGGTATAAACAATCACCCACAAAAGTTTAAACTATTAGGCATTTGCTCTACACATGCATTGACACATGAAAATGCTGACATAAGGATACTATTGCTGTTACTGTAAAGATAAGATAACTTTATTCATGCCTGTACAAACTTTTCTTTTTCACTATTTTCTTATGGTCATGGTCTTCACAGTTGTTTTAAATCTCTATGGAATCACTAATTATTTGTCCTTCACGTTCATCTCTCACTCATCCTGTAAAACCAGGGTAATGATATTTTGAACTTGAGTAGCATGTGGTTAACCAGGTTGCTATAGAATTCGCATAAAAGTTCCAAGAAAGAACATTCCCGATTAAGCTAACAGTAAACTTATTTCTATATATGGCTCTCCATACTAAGCATTGGGTGGACATAATTTGTCTGTGTGCCCGATGAATCCTGAGTAGCGTGGTTTCCTATTACAAGTAAGCGGATACCTGTCTGATATGAAAGTTTATTCTGTTACCAGCTATAGGTGTAAATCACCTTTCACTTTGACATTAACACCCTGTTACTCCCTGTTAGGTAAAGACACATCGGAACTCCTTCAGAGAGGAAAGAGATACCGACAACGACAACAACACACTGGCTTTCACCTTACAAGGTATATAATGTATACATCAATCACTCTTCACCTAGGACTGTTGTATACATAAGGGAGGAAGCACGCCTAGAGTCTCCTTGTCTTTCCTCCTGTACTATGCTTCGTTATGTAAAAGAGCGTATGTCAGCAGATAATCATTTCCAAAGCTATTTTGTGCTTTGCTACCATCACGTCATTGTACAGAAAATCATGCATAACTCCACAAAATGTTTTCACACTGAGAAAGTTTCACAGACGACTCCCAAACCTAAAAACTGCAACCATTATCTTCTTCCGTTTCTAGTTTGTTTTTTTCAATTCCTGCACTTCAAATATTCCTTTCTCTACAGAGGTCAGGAGTACACTGGCAGATCTGAAGGAGCCAGGACTGTGCATGTCTGTATCCCAAGGCCAGCTCTCTTCCTCGACCAACGATACATCTTACATTGACAGGACTTCGATCGCTGTTTCCATCATTGTAACCTTCGTAGTGACTGCAGCCGCAGTGGGATTTCTCTCAGTCGTTGTCGGCTTAGTTCTTCACACTCACATGAAGAAGAAGAAGAAACAGAAGGAAAAAGAGCCAAGTTACTGGTCCTCAAAATAAAGAACTGTTAGAAACGCTCATGTCACTCAAACATTATTATTGTTTTGTAACCTTGTAAGTTACTAATGTATGAGATGATGTCTCAATCAAGCGGCCTCCTCTGCCGTCGTAGGGGCTGGTACGCGCGCACGCCAGCGTGAGCTAATTAGCGGAAGTGCGCATGCGTACCCGATCGGAGAAACCATAATTAGCTCGGGTTGAGCCAATTTCGCTCGTAAGACACAGTCGCGCGTTTTCCGTGCCGGTGAAACGGGATCCTCTATCAAGACTACTGCCGTTGATATGAAGCCGTCGTTGGTACGTCCCTTGTGTTCTCTTTCGTATCCAAGGTCATGCATGCTATGTTTACGGCCTCCGAACGTATGTTGCGCAGCGCGTTGTTGTGTTCTCTGTAGCTAGCTAACTTTTTCTATTTGGTTTTAGCTGGTACAGTTGTATACAGGAATAAAGAATTCAATTTCGATGGACTCACTGTTGATAATGGGAGGGAAGAACATGCATGTAGATCAGTTACTCAAAAGAATTTCTCTTGATGGTAGGCTTGGCAATAGCCACAAATCTTCCTGGCACTGAATCAGCCAAATACCAGCTGCTGTGCACTGTTATACTGCCAGCTACATTATACGTCTCTGAATTCCACACCAATGCTACAGAACAAGGTTTCCTTTTTTAGTGAGGTGCGGGTATATAAATTGTGCGCAAGAACTCTCTCTTGGAAAAGTAACGGTGGACTTATTAGAGAGGTGTAGTCATTTCATGAGTGTCCTCCATTAGAGATTCCACTCTAATAGACAGTATTCTCAAAAGTCTGCATTAGCTATGTATATACCTTCGCCCACATCTGCTGTTTTTTTACAAGGTAACCAATGTTGTTTTAAAAAGACACTGATAATGCTCTTCCCTATAGTAATGTGCTGAGATATGTGTACCCTATGAAGTGTTTGTAAGAGTGAGTAGGGCTGAATTAGCTACGTTACTGCAACTTACAGAGAGTACAGGAAGTATACTATGCTGTCACAAAAGCAACCACGCTTGCTGATCTGTTGTCCTTGGCTAAATATGGGCATTAAATTTGCGAAGCTAGTGGCAGAAATATTAGCTACCATGTCAAAACTTTCATGACTGGCATTGGCGACTGCTCACACTAAAATTAATGTGAAACTGATATCTATACCTGAAGTGCATGTGCACAATTAATACTAAGATGAGTAACAGATTAGGTAATAATATAATTGCCTGCCACCCCATTCTGCGTTGCTGCGACGCGATGAGGTAATCCATTTCTATCTTTACAACATTGATGGGGCAATGGGGCAATGCGAACTCAGGCTAATCATTCGCTTGATATAGCACTTTAACTGTCAATTTACTTACTCAAAATGCATAAGCAAGCCTATTGGTGGGACAGTGCTATGCCAACTATTGGTTTGACTGTTGATATCATCGCAGGTCTTTGCTTTGTTTTGTGTTCATCTGAGCCTGTGCTGGGCCCAGGCTCCAGGAGATGAGGATGCACGATGTACAACTGATCATTCAAATCCCCCACAATATCCTGACAATGAGACGAATCTCATGGACAGTTACAGTTATGAGAACCTCTTACCTGGAAATGGAACTGGGAACTCTCCCATAGCTACTGCAGTCTGGAACGACTTCAGTTTTGATGGAAATGATGTCACTCCTGAAACACTGAGCCCAACTTATGTGAGTTAGCTGAAAGAAAGTAAAGGTGTAAACATTATACTGCATGTTTCAGTGGCAGCAAGGAGCTGGAGGAATATGTCGATTTCAGACACGAGTTTGTGGATGGAGGCAGAATGGTGTCGTAGTTTCTCAGAATAACTGGCTCTTTACTCAACACATCAGTTCAGATTTTGACTCCAACATTTACAACTATGATGTGACAATACATGTAGAGGCAACTTACTCATTGCAGAGTTGCAGAGAAAGGCAAGGTTGTAGACAAAGATTCAATCTTCTCCACTACATGACTAACTCACAACAGCTCCCCAGTACCAGTGGAAATGGATACATGAATACCCAAAATTATGAAAATTTTGCAGTACCAGAAGGACCTGTTTCCTCAAGGACATACACCAATACCTACAATTTCACTCTGCCACCATCTTCCACTGGTTTCTACATAGCTGTCCAGGACATTGGGTCATGTATAGCTCTATCAAGACTGAGAGTCTATCGCAACAACTGCAAGTCTCGTCAGCTTGGACTGGTCCTCTATCCTGATGCTCCTGCTCCAGTGTCTGGCTCAGCAAATATCGATATCAGTTGTGTTGAGAATGCAGTGGTCTCTGGAAGCTCAGAAGTCACATGTTTCAGTAATGGAACATGGGGTCCTGAGACCCCTGTGTGTCAGTGTAAATGCGGCTATGAACCAAATAGGGGGGCTACAAGGTGCAATGGTAAGGATATCTCTTTGAAAATATAATAATTATTATGATACACTTTTTCTTTTGTAATAGCCTGTCCAGCTGATCACTGGTCAGACGGTACAGTGTGCCGGCAGTGTCCTGCCAATACTAGGACAACCCAGGAAGCTGCTTGTTCCTGTCCCTGTAAAGATGGCTACTTCAGAAACAATGAAACTTCAACAGAAAAGAGACAATATGAAAGCCCTGTTGATGAAGATTTCACCTACGGATGCACAAGTAAGCAAAAGAACACTGAATTTAATCCACGTAAAAACTTATTTCCATGCTCAGAACCTCCTAGTGCTCCAAGTGATGTGTTACTGCCAGCAACTAACACGAGTATAACTGTCGAATGGTCAGCACCAGCAGACCTTGGTGGGAGGACAGCAGATCTCTACTATCAGGTGGAAATCAGTGACCCAGACAACCTGGGGTCATACATTGGGACAGTGTATGTCCCTGGGTCCACGGAAATGCGCATTTTCACTGGCCTCAGACCATGCACAGACTACTGTGTTAGAGTGACGTCTGAGAATGGAGTCAGCGACCAGGACCCCACTAGTAAAGACAGCAGGACTGCGACACAATGCATCAGAACAGAGGAAGGATGTAAGGGTCCAACTGTAGAGGATGTAAGGGTTCAACTCTAACCATGATTGGCAAGTGGAAGACGGCCCCTTAAGTACCAATATTCAGTTAAAAGATGATACCTTATACGAATTTTGTTTTAGAAAATATTTTGAGGCTATAGGATGGCAAACAAATTTTATTAGCTGGAATGTACATTTCTTACCAATATTATGTGCTTTATATAGTCATTCTGGTATGCTTTAGCACAGGTTGACCCGGGGGTTGGGTTCTACTGCTTATTTATAGGCAGAAACATAACCATGTTTATGATGGGCATTTAAAATTTTACACTCGTAGGGTTTGGACCTGTCAAAGACCTTCAGTGTTTTGAGCAGGTGGTAGTGTGGGAGCGGCCTGAGACGCCGAGAGATTGTGAGCTGGACCAGTATCAAGTGATCGTCAGGAAGAACGACATGGAAATAAAAAGATTTCGTAGGGAGCAGTCTTTCCTCGTATTGGAAAATACCCCAGAGTTACGTGGAGTATCTGGTACCCTGTTTATGGAGGTAAGTGTTATTGCTTTTTCCATTTTTTTAAGTTAGTTGAGGAGCATAGCGATCATACCCAGTCATCTGAATGCAGGAATTTTCTATATGTGATGGGCGCTGGGCACATAGCTACTGTCTATGATATGCATGAAAAATTGACACTCGCTCACCAAACATGTGTTCATTCGTTCTAGTATATATAGCTATGTATAACTAATGGATACTGTCTGCAGGTGGTGGCGTTTAATGAAGCTGGTCCCGGAGAGAGTATCTGTAAAATTAGAGCAGACATGAATGAAAACGGCGAAACTCAGTGTACAATTTTCGGTGAGAAGTCGTAGGCATGGGGCACATAGACCACGTATTCAGAACACTGGGTGTGGATTCAACAGCACATGTACACGAGCAAAGGAGCGTTGCACACAATTATCAACATTCCCAATCCGTTTACGCATGTGACTATATGTAATCAAGCACTGTAACTGCAAGAGGAAAGAAGGGGCTTTAGCTGGTGTTTCAGGCGGTATTCCATTTCTCTTTCGCTCACAAATTGTACAATGCTGTGCACATATTATAGAGAGACCATAACTTGCATTTCGATGCAGGCTGTAATGAGTGTCCAGAGCAGACGATGACAACGGAGCTTGTCCGCTATCCAAAGACTACAGTTGATGAAGGAGGAGAATGTGTCAATGTGACTGCAGCCTGTGTGGAGAACGCAGTACCACTCAGCTCCAGTCTGGAGGTGACATGCTGCTCTGGAGGTGTCTGGCAGGTTAACAAGGAGCTTCGGTGCAAATGTATTGACAACTACAAACCCACTGATGCTGGGACTTGCATAGGTAAGTCACTTGTTTTTCTTTTTCTACCTAGTAGTATAAATAAAAATATCGATTCAAGAAAAATTGATTAAAATATTTTTACTGATCTGCAGATGCTGCAAAGTGCCCTACCTGTCCTGGTAAGTGAGTATAGATTAAATGTGGAGCTTTACACAAGTCTTTTTAGCATATACACGTATTCCTGCTCTGAGTTTTACATCATGTATGTATGGTGAACTATCAACTTACAGAGAATATTACTGCCAGCGTCACTCAAGACTGCACTGACCTTATCCTGACCTGGTCGCCAGTTGATGGTGCTCGGCAGTACTCTGTGCGAATGCATGAGAAGGGTGTATACATTATCAACACGACAGTCAACAACAACTTGTACAAAGCCAGTCTAATCGACAGCAAGATAAAGGATAAAACCCTAACTCTTGAGGTGTGACACCTATTGTTACAACTGCAGAGATAGATATATAAAATATTTGTGTTTTTTAGATTGCTGCATTGCTTGGTAGTTCCAATGAAGGTACTCAAAATAACCATGCTTCTATCAGCATAGACACTAAAGGTTTGTTCCAATGGAGGCCTTGTTCTTCAAAATTGTTAAGTTTTTTGCAGGTCTGTGTGCAGCACAGCAGCAAGGGCAACAGGAAGACCAACAGCAGTTCACAACAACTCAATTCAGTATCGGGCTAGCCATGACTTTTTTGGTCACGGGGCCCTCTGTGTTTTTCCTTACCTGCGTCATCTGTCTCATGGTCGGATCCTATAGGAAGAAGAAGTACGGCAGCAAGTTATCAACGACCAATGCTACCTACACCATGGAGGAGAAGAAACTGTATGACTGAAAGACTAATTTCGTGGTGTTATTTAGCCTATAGCTAAAAATGTACTTGTTTTACCTTACTGATGTTATTGTTACTTTTATGCTTTTTTGTTGTAATCTAGACTTAGCGGAAATCAATGAGTACGCAGCGGCGCCTACGCAGCCGAGAGGGGAATACCCGCGCCCACGATATTATTTCCGGATTGGTAACGTCTACAAGGTCATTCACTACTCGGACACTGAAAGCGCTTCATTTCCTGGAAAATTAGCAAAGACTGCGGAGCTAACCACGTACAAAAGAGCCGCAAGCTGAAGCACGCTATTTGGATCATCTCTTGGCGGCAATGGTCACGGCGACGAACCTGGCCAGGGTGAGTGTCGAAATGTTTTCTATAGCTACGTATCCTAAACTATCTCTTGCTGCGTAGCTATTTACTAGCTAGAGCATTACCAATGTTATCCATCCAGGTATGCCTGGTATTCTCTCTTGCTTCACTTCTGCTGCCCTGCTCAGGAGCAGACGCTCCTCACGAGAATTGCATTGATGTCGGTCCCAACGCCAGGGCTGAGTTTGAGACTCAGCTCATGGACAGCTACGCCCACGAGGTTCTTCTACCAGAGAGCCCTTCCACTACCGGTGCTGCAGTCTGGAGCGAATTCAGTTTCGATGGGAACGATGATCCGATGAATGATAAGCCTTCCGTGAGTTTAGGCTAGAGGGGGTAGTGTGTGGAAGATTTATGTCCTGCTACACTTTATTACTTTTTATAACGAGTACTAAATTCGCATAAACTTGGCAATTTCTAACCTTGGCAACCCGAAATATTATGCTAATAGCCTTCCCAGTTTGAATGTTATCTTCCACCAGAGCATTGTTTTGATCATCTCATAATGTCATCTGTAACATGGTGATCTATATACTATACAGTGGGAGCCGATAACAGGGACCTCAGAATGCAGGCGGAATGTTCAGGTGTGTGGCTGGAATAGAGAAGGAGATAGACAGGATAACTGGCTATTCACCCAACACATCAGTCAGGGAGATTTCGATCCAAACACCTTCAGCTACCCCGTGGAGATTCACGTAGATATCAATTTTGGAGTAGCAAACTGCAAAGGTCTGGATGAGTTTGGGGGAGGCTGTAATCGTAGGTTTGACCTATACAAGTATGAAACTAATACAAGTCAGCCTTCGAGCACTGAAGGAGAAGGATTCATGAACCGCCAAAACTATGAAAGTTTTGCTGTGGAAAACACTCCTGGAAGAGGCCCAAGAACAACTATGAAAAACTCTACATTTACTCTGCCACCATCTTCCACTGGTTTCTACATAGCTGTCCAGGACACTGGGTCGTGTTTAACTATCTTAAGAATGAGAGTCTATCACAACAACTGCAAGTCTCGTCAGGATAGACTGGTCCTCTATCCTGATGCTCCTGCTCCAGTGTCTGGCTCAACAAATATTAGTATCAGTTGTGTTGAGAATGCAGTGGTCTCTAGAAGCTCAGAAGTCACATGTTTCAGTAATGGAACATGGGGTTCTCAGAATCCTGTGTGTCGGTGTAGACCTGGATATGTCACAAATACAACTGCATGCAATGGTATGTCACAGTGGTTTGAGGTTTCCTTTGTGTTAACCTAGCTGAGTAATTGGTGTGTAGAATGCTCGCTTTAATTGCAGAGTGTCATGGGTTCAAATCCTACCTAGGGTCGTAGCTAAAGCCCTTTTTTCCCTGGGAAAAGAATTGTCCTGGGTGACATTGTGTTGGTTGGTTAGCCTTTGCCTTGAGACCTCATTGACACATGATTTATGTGCACCCCCTTGAACAATGGAACATAGTAATACATAGAGCGTTCTCGGACTGAGAGTTGGGGCTGCTAAAGAGTGCTGCGAAATGCCTTGATGTTGAATTTTATGATCGTCTGTTTGCAGCATGTCCAGCTGGTCAATTCAGGTCAGAAGAACATGCAGAGTGCCAGGATTGTCCTGCCAACACTGTGAGTCCTCGGGGAGCTGCCGCAGTGTGCCTCTGCTCTGATGGCTACTTCAGAAACACCGAGACCCACACTCACCCCAAAGCTCTCAGGTTTGTTGAAGAAGCGACTGAAACGGCCAGTAACGACTGTACGAGTAAGTTCGCATAAGGGAACACTGCACACGAGTGATTGATTCTCATTTCAGAACCTCCGGGTCCTCCACACAGCCTTTCACTGAGTCCCCAACAGAGCAGTATAACTGCCAGATGGTCAGATCCAGCAGACCTTGGTGGGAGGAGAGATCTCTACTATCAGTTGGAAATCAGTGACCCAGACAACCTGGGGTCATATACTGGGACAGTATTCCTCAGTGGAAGTACCACCAGTAGGACAATCTCTGACCTAAGACCACACACTCAGTACTGTGTCAGAGTGACAGCCCACAATGGAGTCAGTGATCAGGACCCCGGGAAAAGCGAGCTCAGAACAACAACACAATGTGGAGATACACTGGAAAGTGGTGAGCAAATTCCCCAACCTTTTTCTACTGAAAAGTAACACAGAAACTGTGTACATTGAAACTTTCTATATTATACAAACCAAACTACTCATGCACCTTTGCCCTGTGTTGTAGATTTTAACCCCTAGGAGTTGCCCTGGTAGCTCAGTTGGTATTATATAGAGCACTCGCCCAGAGTACAGAATGTTGTGGGTTCGAATCACATGGAACAGAAACAGTCTTAGGTGTAATTGCGTTGTTTGCCTTTGCTTTGCCTTTACCTTATTGACCTCGTTGATGCATCTTAACCCTTGTGGTGTGTGTTTTCAGAGCCAGGACCAGTGAGCAACCTGATCAGTATCTACCCAATTGTGCTATGGCAAAAGCCGCTGAGACCCAATGGAGTCATTCTACTCTACGAGCTGACATTAACCAGAAATGGATCGACCAAAACTCCCACCACAAACGCTCTGCAGACATTCTTTGCTGCAAATGAAGAGTCGTTGCCAGAGGGCCCTGGAAGCTTCACAGTCCAAGTGAGTGCAGCACATCAGGATCTCACACCGGAAGCAAGCGTGTTAAAGTACACACTTTGATGTGTTGACTCAGCGTTATAGCTACAATCAAGGAGTGTAATTGTGCATGTGACGTGTGCTGTTTGCAGGTGAGGGCCATAAACAGTGCAGGAAGCGGAGAGAGCCTGTGCCAACTGACAGTCAATCCAGACATCTGCTCCGCAGAACCACAGAGTGAGCACCACTGTGGACACAATCACTTCGTCCCATGAGCTATATACCCCGTGCTTAGCATTATAACGGAGAACTCCCAAACAGGTTTCCGTACAACCTTGCTATCTACTAGTGTTCCCTCCTATAATCTATCTCCCTTTTTTGAGAAGTGAGAACCAACTGCGACTGCATTTTCTCCAATAAAGGGTGCACGGTGTGTGAAGAGAAGACAGTGGGCCTCGTACGCTACCCCGCCACAGCTGCTCCCCAGGGGGAGGGGTCTGTTGCCAAGCGGGTCACAGCTGAGTGTGTGGAGAATGCAGTACCACTGGGCCCCAGTCTGGAGGTGACGTGTTCTTCGGATGGAGTCTGGGGCGGCGAGGAGCCTCAGTGTGAATGTATCGACTACTACATTGAGAAAGCCAGTGCTTGTACAGGTTGGTATAATATACCAGCATAGGGAACTGGAGATATACATCATATGCCCCACAAAATCCATGTTATACCATCTGCAACAAAGGTACCCATCGTACGTAGTTATCGTCAGCTATTGATGAATCTGCTACACTTGAAAATGAACCACATGGCACTAACACACTTAGATCTCGTGTTGTGTCGCTCTCTAATAGCATTTGCTTCCCAAAAAAATGCCGCAAACCTAATAGCTTCCATAACTCGATAACTTTGCTCTAAAGATGCCCATCTTCTACCCATCTAATAGCTCCTACCGATGAGCCCCCAAGTGCTCCACCAACACAGTCAACCAACAACACTACCACCAACAACTGCCCTGAAGTGGGAGGCACAGGTAAGGGTTCAATTAATACAAAACGATTATGTGTGTGTAATTTGCAAGCAGCCTACCTAGATGTGTGGCTTCTATTATGAATGTTGCATTCAATGTTGCCATCCTTACCATAACATTGCACGCATCCGTTCTAGTAATATTATGTATTATGGGTGTGGGTTAGCACAGCACTCAAAACAAACTCTCCACTATAAAAGCTATCAAGCTACACATACATGTCTTTGAACTTAGATCCTCTTTCCACCACTTCCTACCCACAGGAGGTCTCTCCAAGACAACCACCACCAGCTGTGATTTTCCTCTTGCTGCTGTTCTGATCACGTTTGCTGCGACTGCCACAGGGATGGGACTCTTAGCAACTGTCGTCCTCATACTGGTGGTGGTGGGCTTTAAAAGGAAACTCAGGACCACCGCTACTAGCAGTAACGAGTATTCCTTGGCACCAGTTAAAACAGGGTTGTAGTTTTCCATGCATTTTTTTACTTGTTTGTATTTTTAATCACAATACAACTGACATTAGCGAGCCAGCATTGAGAATAAATGTTACTCGTTGTAAAAAATAACACAAATTTCATTACACGACATAAATTTGTAGATAAAAACAGACTTTAACTTCTGTATATACAGACAACATGAGAGTATCTATAATTACATATACCTCAGTAATCCCACTTGCTCTGCAAGTGTTTCTTGACTCTTATCTTGTAGGTCTTCATTTTGTGTTTGTGACACACGCAGGCTATAGCGCACGAGAACCCGCCTGAGAGAAACCCGACTATGAGCGAGAAAGCCACGGCGCTGCCCGCCATGTGGTAGGCACAGCGCTCTAGGTCGGATTGGGAGCGTTCCTGCTCCGTCTCAACTGATGGGTCCTCAGTGCTAGCCGATGGTTTATCAGTGGTTGGGGAAGTGGTTGCAGTGGGCCCAGTGGTTGGGGAAGTGGTTGCAGTGGGCCCAGTGGTCAGGGAAGTGGTTGCAGTGGGCCCAGTGGTCGGGGAAGTGGTTGCAGTGGGCCCAGTGGTCGGGGTAGTTTCCGTGGGAGATATAATGGATGTGGGGAATGATACTGCATCACAGTCCAGCGAAGGGCATTCTTCACATCCTGTATTACAGAGAAAAATGCACTCAGTGAAAATCAGATGATGAATACATATACATGAATTTAAGCATGTATAAGGTAGAAAAGAAAGGCTAAAGAAAGAGAGTTCTTACGTGGAACACTTGGGCAGACAAATTCTGGCACTAAAGTGGAAAAACACAAATAATCACCCATGCAATACTATGTACTCATCACTAACCGATTGTCTGATCCGCTGACCACATCCCATACCTGTCTTCCCCTGTCTTTCCACGGATCTGAGGGGAAAAAAACCCACAAATCATACCAAATTACACATTGGTACTGGACGAATGTCTTCAAATGAAACTATCTGTGGTTAATCAGAAAAACGTAGCAGATACTCACACTGAACGTTAGATTATGCGAGCAGTTAGGTAGCACAGAGCTGTCGAGCACAAAATAGAGAGTGTGTGGTCCAATTTCGTCGTAGAAGTCGGGAACATTCGCACACTGGTCCTCTTCTTTCACGGCAGGCTCAAGAGAAGTCGTCTCGTTCCCGGCGCCACTCTCCGCCTCGTTTCCACCACCAATTCCTCCCACATAGACTGGACTGAACCGCAGCCGTATCTGATAACCTTTCAACATGTTTGTAGAACTATTTATTATTACACATCATTGTTAGCAAAGTTATGCTATAGGGTGCGAATTTTGACTTATCTAAATGCAAAGGTAAACCAGTAGGGCCTGTAGCTTTCAAGTGGAATAGCAAAAATGGAAACATCTCATGGCTACAGGTCAGTAAATGAAAACTCGGGCATTTGGTCGAAATTTGCATTCCGCAACAGTTTGTTAAAACATACCAGTGATTTCGCCATTAGGAACTCGGGGCGGACCCCAAACTAATACAACATTGTTGACAGTGGCTGGATTAGACACTTCCTCGGGTTCTGGGGGGAAAAGTGTGACATCTTTTGATAATTTGACGATGAGATAAAATGCTGATCACGATATTGCAAACATGCTAAAATCTCGGATTTGTACACAAAACTCGGTTTTATAAAATACAGCTTGGTGTACAGCTAACCTCCTTCTTCGGTGGGCATGTTCATTTCCACTCGTCTCAGATGAACCCTATCATCTCTGTGGCTAACTCCATTCTCTGAGTGGAGCACAATCCGGTACAACGTCACTGGTCTCAGGTCATTAAATGTATAAGACATTCCTACACAACACACACATACATACATACAAAGTAAACAGTTAAGGACCTAACAAAACAGTTTTCAACTTGCCCAGGACCTTTATATACTGGAGTTGCGATTCTTCTTGACACTCTGCGATATTATTGTGCCCTGTAAATACACCAAAAGATCAACAACGTTACTACTACTTTTACTACTTCAGCAACACATAATAATATGACCCCCACTATACCAACTTGCCTGCAAAACCTTTTTCAGAGACTTGGGAATCGTTGGTGGAGCTGGCCACTAGGCAGATTGACAGGTTGAAATACACATCCGTTCTACCGCCGTCTGATTCAGGCAGATTCCAGGAAACCGTGAGTGTTGTGTTTGTCGGTTCGCCCCTCACGTTTTGGGGCTTACTCGGAGAAGCTATAGACAGGAAAGACACAGACATGTAAATAGAAAGCCGGGAATTAGAAAATAAAGTTACTTGTGCAGGGAATAGTTTCATTCTCAGGCCCATGTCTCCAAAAGAAATTGTCACAATCACATTCACAGGATCCCTCAGTGGTGGAATTGGAGTTCTCGGGGCATGCCACACACTCTTCCACGCCTTCCGACTTGTAGTAGCCAGGCTTGCAGGCTGGGGAAGAAGAAGTTAGACTCAACACAATCCTCTGAGATCTTCAAAAAGCTACTCCACCATGCACACAATGGCAGTTTGTATTGTCAGGGGTTCATATAGGGGGCAGGGGCACTCCCCCCTTAAATTCTCCTCCTGACTGTTGTTATGCTACAAGCCATCTCAGAAAGTTGCTCATAATAAATAATGCAGTCACAACGTACTTACTGGTGCAGGTGAACCCTGACGGGTCCGTTGAGGGACTTTCCTCATAGCCACAGTTACATTCACACCGAGGAATCTCAGGTCCCCAGGTTCCATTAGAGAAACAGGTAACATTGTCGCTGACTCTGTTAGTTAGACCAGAATCATTTCTGATGAAACTGTTGGGTACACAAGAGACGGGAACAACAGGGCTTTTTAAGTCAGATGATGCAGGGGGTGGAGCATCACCATATTCCACCAGTCCAACGCGACGAGAGTTGCACTTGTTGCGATAGACTCTGAGTCTTGATAGAGCTATACATGACCCAGTGTCCTGGACAGCTATGTAGAAACCAGTGGAAGATGGTGGCAGAGTGAAACTGTAGGTATTGGTGTAAGTCCTTGAGGAAACACGTCCTTCTGGTACTGCAAAACTTTCATAATTTTGGGTATTCATATATCCATTTCCACTGGTACTGGGGAGCTGTTGTGAGTTAGTCATGTAGTGGAGAAGATTGAAACTTTGTATACACCTTGTCGTTTCTCTGCAACTCTGCAACGAGTAAATTACCTCCACGTGTATTGTCACATCATAGTTGTATATGTTGGAGTCAAAATCTGAACTGATGTGTTGAGTAAAGAGCCAGTTATTCTGAGAAACTACGACACCATTCTGCCTCCATCCACAAACTCGTGTCTGAAATCGACATATTCCTCCAGCTCCTTGCTGCCACTGAAACATGCAGTATAATGTTTACACCTTTACTTTCTTTTAGCTAACTCACGTAAGTTGGGCTCAGTGTTTCAGGAGTGACATCATTTCCATCAAAACTGAAGTCGTTCCAGACTGCAGTAGCTATGGGAGTGTTCCCAGTTCCATTTCCAGGTAAGAGGTTCTCATAGTTGTAACTGTCCATCAGATTCGTCACATTGTCAGGGATATTGTGGGGGATTTGAGTGATCAGTTGTACATCGTGCATCCTCATCTCCGGAGCCTGGGCCCATAGCTCTCCCACAGAAACCAGTAGTACAGTCGCCAGCAACAAATCACAACCAAGAGATCCCATCCTGCATAACAAAGTAGAACCATATTACACCATATGTCTTATGGGCGATCCTATCTCGGCTCCTTCGGCACAGTGCATATGTCTTATGGGCGATTCTATCTCGGCTCCTTCGGCACAGTGCATATGTCTTATGGGCGATCCTATCTCGGCTCTCTTGGCACAGTGCATATGCATGCATGAAAATCACCACAGAATCACGCTACAGACTTTGCCCCTCCAATTACACGGCATTGTACTAGTGGCTATAATACAGTATGTGACAGCCTGATACAAAGAGTTTAGGTATATAGCAGTATATATATAAACTCAGTCTTGTGAATACTTTGTCCATATGCCGATAGCGTTTGTGTACATGGGAAAGGCACAGTGTAAGCGGCATGGTGTGTGGTTTCCCACCTACTGTACTATTCAATGGTGTCTAATAGCAGTTGAATACTCATGAATAGTGCAGTGATAATATGTAGGTAATAATCACAGTCATAGGTAAATGTGCATGGCTAACAGTCCTAGCCACCCTGTTCTGTCCAGCATTGAAATGTACACGTATGTCGGTTGCTGTAGCTACATGTGTTCACCCTGGCCTGTGTCAGTTTGGCCTCTGTATGACACTTAATCAGTGTACATACCCACACCATGATGTCATTCTTAGTACACACTTTATACACTTTGAGACTAGCATTACATCATAATCATTTCCTGTGTATATACCGCTATAGGAGGAAGTATTGAATGTCTACAGACTCAAGACTATGGGTGAGGCAGCATCGGAGTGTGTAGGTGGCTGAGTTGTCAACGTTTCTAGGACCAGCTGCCAAAGTATGTCCTTGCCTTTCTAAGACAGCCAATTACCCACTAGCCTAAACACATGTGCACCCGCTCTATACTAAAGGCACGTACAATATGCAGTCATGGAATGTTTTTGGGCACATAATACTACTGTCATTAGTACTGCATAGACATGTTGGTATATACTTATGGAGACATTAATAAGTCTTAGTTATCTGCCAAAGGTTTTTGGACCAAGAATTTGTAGACACTTCTTCTAACAATAGCCAAGAGCCTAAACTTAGCCATCGCACCAAGTCTTACTATTGTCCAGCTTCTGACACAATGGAAACAACGCTCGTCCTCTTCTCCTATGTTTGTGTCTAATGCTATTCGTATGAATAGGCTAACTCCTTTAAGTATTGAGCACCACCAACTACATGCATTACCCGGTCCATAACACAATCAATAGCTAACCAGTTTCTCAAAGTTCTCAATGTACTGGATATGTTTATTAGGCAAACGATGAATAGGGTTTAAGTATTGCACGGCTACAGACTCCATATGGTCCAGTATATAAGGTTACATGGTAAGGGTAGTCGCGTTACAGCACAGATCACAACGTCTCTCGTCCCACGCTAATTTGATATATCTTCCTCTATGATTACTTTAGTCCAGCTTGCAACATGATTCGTGTTACATATAGGTCCCATGGGGATTTATTAGCTCATGCTTATATACCTCTTACTGTAACAATACCTTTTAATATGGGAGACTAGGCACATAGCTAACCAAATTGATTGCATTAGAATTGAGGAGTTGCTTATTGCCCTGTAATTTAGTGCCTGATTAGCATATAACTGATAGCTATATAGTGTCTGTAGCGTTTTGTACATAGCTTATAAGCTAGTTCCTGCTGCAACAAATTACATGTGTTAGAGAGTCAAAAATACCCTCTCGCTGCTTTTGACGCCATTCACGTCCCCTTTTAGCATTTTGTTGCCACTCATTACAGTCAATTAGCCGCTGAATGGAGCTTAGCAGGAAAAGCCCCTCTGGAGAACAAACGAGACTCAACTGCACACTATGCTAAGTCTATGGAATCATGCTACATGCACTTCCACATTAGTGGGAGAGTTTACAGGAGTAGCTACTACTACTAAAGTAAACCTAATATTTATGGGCCAGCGTGACATAATTATTACGCACAGTAAACGCCCACCTATTACAGTTGAGTAGGCATCCTTCAGCCATGAACACAACAGCGGAACAGTAGCATGGACTGCCCAGTTCTCTGAGTACATATGCCCACTAACCGTATGCTCCAAAATGCTTGGTCTATTGTAGGCCGTTGTTTTAGCTTTGCCAAGTACACACCCTTTCTTCAACGAAAAATGTCCCCATGGCTAAAAATGTAGGATGAGTTAATACAAAGTTGCACAAAGACTTGTTTAGCTATGAGGTAAAACAATAACAAAATGCTCACTCGAACACACTGTGGACACACTCACTACAGCAAAGCTATATATAGTCCTATGGTCTATAAGCAGCAAGTGTGATACTCTGGTGTATGTTGTCCTGTTGAAAAACATGAATGTTGTTTGAAGCCCTGGACTTATGGCTGCACAGATGTTTCAAAACAGGCTAGACAGTGCAGCTCTTTCAAGGTGCAACTTAGCTCAAAGACTTTCCCACTCCACACTTGGTGGATTTCAGGCAAACGTTCCAGCACTGAAGTGGCTGCAGACATAGATAGCATAGCTACAGGAGCCCCTTAGCCTCTAACTGTACACGTAGCTACATAGCTATAGTTCCTATGTGCCTGGTCGGCTGAATAGTAAAGCCATAGCGTTAGAACAGAGAATAAAACGATGGATTGAGCTTGGGATAAGGAGTCTCTAAGAGCGCAATATCATCGCATTAGACTAACAGGGCACTTTGGAAATTGAGCTATAGCTCAGTATGGACTTTATTGACAAGGGAGGGAGTAGATAGCCGACGGCAGCTAGCTATAGCTCACCTTTTGTAACACACCTGAGGCCCGTCTGGCTGTCCCCAACGCCTACTGTACAATCCTCTGCTATCGTCTCTATGTCTAATGCGCGTGTGCCCACGCGCATGTGGGTGGAAACCATTCTATACGCATGCGCACTGCTCGTTTTTGTTATCGTCGATTCAATGTGCAAAAGTACATACTGTGGATACAAAAATCACTCTATTTATGCATTGAATAGTACTGAAACAACAACAGCCATGACAGTGAAAGTCATTATAAAGGAAAGCCCAGCTGCATCACAAGTAGATAGACCTGCTCTTGGCACTGCAATAAAAAAGAGACAAGCGTAAATACTATGATATGCATAAGCCATTGCAAACACCAGATATGCTAAGGTAAAACACTGTAGGCCATTGTGTGTGTCATAAGAAAGTAAAAGCAATTAGTTACACACCTCATCTTTGAAGCTGGCTAAAAATGAGGCAGTATAGTAAACTGAATGGCTCTTGCTCACCATCAACAGAAGAAGTCCCTACCACCATCACCAGGTAGCGAGAGCCCAGTACTGTGACATTGGAGACACATTCTGGATCATTGGTAGCCGAGTTTCCACACACGACCAAAATGGCATACGGACTGCTGGAGTTGAGGTTTGCGAGCTCATAGTTGCACTCTGGCGTCCCTACCTCAGATTTGCAACCTGTGTGAAAATGCAATGGAAGCAGGAACAATCAGTATCTTGTTCAGTAAAGCGAGCTGTTAATATATAATTGCAACGTACTGCCATTAATTCCTTTGTCGTTCTGTCGACAGAAAGTTGGTTTCTGTTCCTTTTTCAGTTGGGCAGTGTACACGTCAAAGTAGAGGTTATCAGGATCTCCTCCTGAGTCAGTGGGAGGTGTCCAGATGGCCGTGATCTTGTTCCCCTCCAGCTGTGGTGGCTTCGTCAGGTCCAGTAGTGGGGCAGCCGGAGGGCCTGAATCAATTTGATAGCCCCTTCAATTATATAAGCTGGTAAGTTATTTACAGCGAAGGGAATGTAGAAAGGCATGTTTTGGGTCATTTTTCCTTCATTCTAACAAACACTTTGTGATGCAAAATATACAATGATATCCAGAAACTTCCCCATTTCAATGTGTGCAGGATGTATAACTTACGGACACATGGGTCATCAGGTCTGTCAGGATGACGGATGAAGTTGGCATCACAAGGACACACTGCAGTTCCCTCGTCACGTGTGGAGCTCTGAGGAGGACATGGCTTGCATTCGTTAGTGTCACTCAGCAATGGCTGGTACTGTCCTTCCGGGCAAACTGGAGAGAGAGAGAGGAGGGAAAGAATACCTTTAGAAGGACATAAAGTATAGTTTGGCCATAGTCTTGTTGAATAGCACAAACATTTTCTCTAAAATAACAGCGAGTGTGGGCAGAGGCATAAACACAAACAGAGTCTAGCTATCAATTTTCTTACTTTGACATCCATCCTTAGCCTGGTTGATCTCATACCCAGGTCTGCACCCACACATTGGTGATCCTGGGGCCCATGTCCCGTTAGTACGGCAGTTCACAGTGTCTTCATCACCCATGACTCCTCCATTTGGCACACATGAGAACTTTACAGAAGCTTCACCAGACACCGGAGCAGGAGCATCAGGATAGCGGACCAGTCCAGTCTGAAATGACTTGCAATTTTCACGATAGACTCTCATTCTTGATAGAGCTATACATGACCCAATGTCCTGGACAGCTATGTAGAAACCAGTGGAAGATGGTGGCAGAGTAAAATTGTAGGTATTGGTGTAAGTCTTTGAGGAAACAGGTCCTTCTGGTACTGCAAAATTTTCATAATTTTGGGTATTCATGTATCCGTTTGCACTGGTACTGGGGAGCTGTTGTGAGTTAGTCATGTAGTGGAGAAGATTGAATCTTTGTATACAACCTTTCCTTTCTCTGCAATCCTGCAATGAGTAAATTGCCTCCACATGTATGGTCACATCATAGTTGTAAATGTTGGAATCAAAATCTGAACTGATGTGTTGAGTAAAGAGCCAGTTATTCTGAGAAAATATGACTTCATTCTGCCTCCATCCACAAACTCTTGTCTGATATCGACATATTCCTCCAGCTCCTTGCTGCCACTGAAAAGGTATACCAAAATTAAAAAGAGCCCCTTTTCGGTAAAAAGTAACTGACATAAGTTGGGCTCATCACTGTTTCAGGAGTGATATCATTTCCATCAAAACTGAAGTCATTCCAGACTGCAGTAGCTATGGGAGTGTTCCCAGTTCCATTTCCAGGTAAGAGGTTCTCATAGTTGTAACTGTCCATCAGATTCGTCACATTGTCAGGATATTGTGGGGGATTTGAATGATCAGTTGTACATCGTGCATCCTCATCTCCTGGAGCCTGGGCCCAGCAGAGCACTGTGAGAGCTGCAATGACCAGCAGAGACCTTACTTCAAAGGCCATTATTATAACCTGCAGGGAAAAGATTTGCCAAACTAAAATCTTGCCCTTAATCCACATATTCACTCATCTTAGGTCAACAAGGATGAACGGTTGAGGTCACTACTATAATTTTACGATACAGGAAGTGTGGGTTTACACAAACGAGATCACATTGGTTGACATTGATAGTAGAACAGCCTGCCACAACTAACGTCCTGCTACTCTGCGAAGTGCTTGCAGCGGACCAAGTGTGTGTAGCTAGTATTTGACGCCGTAACTTTATTCTCTCTTTAGCTGGATAGCTATAGCTAGCTATATAGCTAGACGTGCAGCTATTGCCGCTGAAAGTTTCATATTAGCATTTCTGAAAATGACTAGCTATCCGGCAACATGAAAACCGCCATGCCCAATAGCAATTATTATTATTATTATTATTTATTATTATTATGCTTTACAACACAGGCGGTGGAAAACGAGAATTGAAGAACAAAAAAGGTGAAGTACATGCATAGACTGTGCTGATGGACTGAAGGCATAAGCCAGCAGCCAGATAAAACAACAACAAACGCAAAACATTACAAACTAACATTAAAATGCATTTTGACTGGTAATTGAGAACACTTGGGGCATGGACACAGATAGTGATATGAACACATATTGTTTGAATCGAAGTTGGACATGAAATGATCCCAGAAATATGCTCGTAACTTGGATTTTATTGCAGAAGGAGAAAGAGTTATATCGAAGAAAGGTAAGGAGTTCCATAGACGAGGAATCCGATTGAAATAAAAGTTCCTTTCATAGTTACTTCTACCGAGGGGGTGTTTCAGCTTGTAACTATGGCCAGCTCTAGTAGAATGACTACTAGAACAACTATGAGAACCTCTTACCTGGAAATGGAACTGGGAACACTCCCATAGCTACTGCAGTCTGGAATGACTTCAGTTTTGATGGAAATTAGATTCACTAATTACATTTAGTTTTCTCTTACTTTATCCTGATTTTCCTGTTGCAACACCAAGCTCCTTTCTTCCTTATCTGCTCTGCTGCACAGCTCGAATGATGATCGTTAGCGCACGAGTATAACTGACGTACGGCACGCCGTATATAATTATAGCTTCCGCTATATATCTGCTGCGGTATAGTCCATAGTACACCACTTACTTCCGGGAGGAGCGCGCGAGGGAGACAGCCGGTGTTCGCGTTCGAGAGGGGAGAGGATAGCCACGTTCTGTGTTAAACCGGATAGGTTGGGAGATCTAAGACGGAAAGGTTAGTCGATTGTCGCAGCAATACAATGCTTAGCTGCAGCGGTGGATAAACAGCTAGCTGGCTAGCTTTATGTCGGCGACGGGAGATCAGTGGTCTGATTCACTTGGTTTGGTCCGAATTCGGCGTCTAATGCTCATACCCGTAGGAAACGAATACTTCAGCTGGGTACTACTAGCCAAACCATATGCAAGAGAGCCTAAACATTAAAGTGTAGTGAGGTTTTCAAACATAAACCTTCGGTCCGAGTCAAATATGCGTGGTATATAGCTAGCTAGGCCGAAGGGTGCGAAATGCTTGGGGGCACCCAGGAAATAATACTTAGCAGCAAAATGCCAAACTGTTACTGTTTTCAACCTCAGATAAGCTCATTGATTATCACCTTCTTATATCACCTCTTTATCCTCTGTTTATCACCAGTTTAGTGGGTTTTAAAGGAAATTTCAATCCCACAAAAATGTTACTGTTTATTTGCGTACCTATTATACAGGCACCTGGATAAATTCCAGCACTGTTTAGTTCATACACCAAATTAGGCTAAGTGCCCAATGGTGCACCTACATCATTAGCCGATTAAGATTCCTGGTAGAGTCCAAGCCCAGAGTGTAATGGGTTGAATCCCACCTACTGTAGCGCTCCTTGGGAGAAAGTGCTCTCCTGGGTGTCTTGGTTTGCTTTGCACTTGCTTTGCTTTCATACCTTACCTATAGTACGAGTATGAAAGTAACTTGTGACAGTAGCTTCGGTAAACAAACCTACCAGGTAAGCATATGTGTTGGGTGCACTGTGCCAATTTCAGTTGGCCACTATTTCCTAACTCAACTCTACCACTTGTGGTGTATTAAGTTTAGCACAAGCACAGATGTAGGTGGGTATTAAAGGGTGTCGTGGTTGTTATTGACTAGGTGTATGAAGGATGTGGGAAATCCTTTATGAAAGCATAAATCTAGCTGTTTGTACATACATGCCCTCTATAGCCCCCTCTTGTTATTTATGACTCAACCTATTCAGGTAAAACTCATGGACACAGATGTATGTGGGGGTGACTCATACTAGTGTTCGTGTGTGTGTGATCTTGTATTGCAACAGGAATCTGTGGGCGACTGAGTATAAGGGGCGAATGAGTAAAGTGCCCACTCTTTACTCTTAACTTGTGCATAGTAGGGCATATAGCTGGATGGGCTTCTCTAAGTACAGCTTCATACACGACCATCAAATGCTCTAGCAGAGCCACTTCCTGACTGCTCAAAAGATTATGCAGGGGCGTGCATTATGCCCGGTCTTCTCTTACCTCATGCTGAGTGAGAGTATACTGTCACATAGAACAGTGGTTTGCGGGTTTCCTTTGTCTTGTGTTGTGGATCTGAACCTATACTTGCTGATAGCTCAGCGGTAGAGTGCTCGCCTGCAGTGCAGAGTGTCCTGGGTTCAAATCCAACCTGGGGCAGCTCTTTTTTCGGGAGCTGTCCTGGGTGCCTTTGGTTTGCCTTTGGCTAGAGACCTCTTTGTTTACACATGCACATAGGTGGTGAGAGTGAGTGCTAGTTCAGCTTAGTCCTATCTCCATATGATGTTACTGGCTTCTGTTTGCCAGTGCTCATGTCAACATCCAGAATACACCAGTCACGATAGCCACCCACTCTCTCACTCCACACTCACCACTCATACTCTACTGAGAGCCATAATATGTCCACATGCACACTACTAATGCACAGAGTGTGTGTTCATAACATGGAGCTATGTGTACTGCATGCATGTGTGCATTGATTGAGCCCAAAAAGCATCAACACCTTTGCATACATGCTGCAGGTGAAAATGGCCACTGCATTGAAGCTCCTATTGGTTGTGGTGGCATACACTGGACTCTGCTGGGCCCAGGCTCCAGGAGATGAGGATGCACGATGTACAACTGATCACTCAAACCCCCCACAATACCCTGAGAATGTGAGGAATCTGATGGACAGTTACAGTTATGAGAACCTCTTACCTGGAAATGGAACTGGGAACTCTCCCATAGCTACTGCAGTCTGGAACGACTTCAGTTTTGATGGAAATGATGTCACTCCTGAAACACTGAACCCATTTTATGTGAGTTACCAAAAGAAAGTAAAGGTGTAAACATTATACTGCATGTTTCAGTGGCAGCAAGGAGCTGGAGGAATATGTCGATTTCAGACACGAGTTTGTGGATGGAGAAGAGAAGGAGCCACTCAGAATAACTGGCTCTTTACTCAACACATCAGTTCAGATTTTGACTCAAACATTTACAACTATGATGTGACCATACATGTGGAGGCAACATATGCAGTACAGAGCTGTAGAGAAAGGCAAGGTTGTATACCAAGATTCAATCTTCTCCACTACATGACCAACTCACAACAGCTCCCCAGTACCAGTGGAAATGGATATATGAATACTCAAAATTATGAAAATTTTGCAGTACCAGAAGGACCAACTTCCTTACTGACTTACACCAATACTTACAATTTCACTCTGCCACCATCTTCCACTGGTTTCTACATAGCTGTCCAGGACATTGGGTCATGTATAGCTCTATCAAGACTGAGAATCTATCGTGAAAATTGCAAGTCATTTCAGACTGGACTGGTCCTCTATCCTGATGCTCCTGCTCTGGTGTCTGGTGAGGCTTCAGTAAGTTTCTCATGTGTGCCAAATGGAGGAGTCATGGGTGATGAAGACACAGTGAACTGCCGTAGTGACGGGACATGGGTTCCAGGATCACCAATGTGTGGGTGCAGACCTGGGTACGAGATCAACCAGGCTAAGGATGGATGTCAAAGTAAGAAAATTGATAGCTAGTCTCTGTTTGTGTTTATGCCTCTGCCCATACTCGCTGTTATTTTAGAGAAAATATTTGTGCTATTCAACAAGACTATGGTCAAACTATTACTTTACGTCCTTCTAAAGGTATTCTTTCCCTCTTCTCTCTCCAGTTTGCCCGGAAAGGCAATACCAGCCATTCCTCAGTGACACTAACGAATGCAAGCCATGTCCTCCTCAGAGCTCCACACGTGACGAGGGAACTGCAGTGTGTCCGTGTGATGCCAACTTCATCCGTCATCCTGACAGACCTGATGACCCATGTGTCCGTAAGTTATACATTCTGTGCATCACAAAGTGCCTGAAGCAAAACGACCCAAAACTTTCTATATGAGCACTTTTATGCCTTTTCTACATTCTCTCAACTGTAAATAACTAATTGCCAGCTTATAATTGAAGGGGGCTATCAATTTGATTCAGGCTCTCCCACTGCCCCACTACTGGACCTGACGAAGCCACCACAGCTGGAGGGAAACAAGATCACGGCCATCTGGACACCTCCCACTGACTCAGGAGGAGATCCTGATAACCTCTACTTTGACGTGTACGCTGCCCAACTGAAAGAGGGACAGAACCCAACTTTTTGTCGACAGAACGAGGAACAGATTGATAAAAGTGAGGGTTTTAAGACAAACTGATGTTGACACATCCTCATTAGCCCAGCCCACAGGAATATTTACTTTTTGGCGATTGGAGCTTTTCGCCTTGCCATATATAGAAATTCACTGACAGATGTTACCACCAGAGCTTTAATGTTTTTGGCAGTCGTAATAATTCTCTTTCATATACAGGTTGCAATGCAGAGAGTTCAGAGTGCAGGTATGAAATCACCAGCCTCAAACCGAATAGTCCGTACGCCATTTTGGTCGTGTCAGGAAACTCGGCTACCAATGATCCAGAATGTGTCTCCAATATCACGGTGCTGGGCTCTCGCTACCTGGTGATGGTGGTAGGGACTGAAGATGCCATTGATGGTAAATAATCAAGAGTACATTATAGCCAGCCACTCCTAGCCTACTCATAAGAGTACGCATGCACGGATGTGCACGGTGGGGGGCCGCGCAAGGTTTCACCAGAAGCATATTATATCTCATGAGGAATTGCTTGTGGGGTGTTCAACAGTCTTTACCACAGATCCTCTTCTATCTGGTACGCGCATGCGCGGATCCGCGTGGTGGGCCCGCGCGAGGCCTTACCCAACACAAGCTTGCACATGCGCGAGAAAGGTTCTTCGGGCTAGGCTCCATGTACGTGCACATAAGCTTTGGTGCACAGAATATGTGTGCTTGCCACTTCCCTTCGATATTTATCTTTCCTTTTCAGAGTCAGGTCTATCAGCCGGAGAAGCAGCTGGGTTAACCTTCATAGTGACTCTCGTTGTCACGGCTGCCGCCACGGCAACAATCGTCATTCTCATCGTCGTCTTCTGCTTCAGACGACGTGGTTCTTACTCCAGCACTGCCACACACAGCAGGAACACTAACACACCCACCACTACCAAGACCACAGTCGACATGTATAGTCTGGACCAAAAGCCACCACAACTCGGAAACTCTTCGATGGATTCGAAACCGTCGCCAGCCAAGAAGCCCGGGCGTCCGCTGGCTCCTCCTCCCAAGCCACCTGTCCCGACACGCCCGACCCCGCCCACTTACAATGGATACTGATCAACGCACACTCACTCATGACTATAATGTATAATTGTGAATACTGTATGCTACTGATCTCTTACTATTTTTCAAATTCTTTAGTATAATATTGTGGCAGAGCGATCTACGTAGTAGCTACTATACAAATATTCAGTACAAAATCTTGTTGTTTCAATAGCAGACAAACACTGACTGAAAAAAGTTGTTGCAAGAGGGGGCAGGGACAAACAATACACGATACAGTTAAAAAATCTATGGCGTCAGGTATCACGGCAACAGTCTTTGGGGCTCAGAGCAGTTATTGACGTGTTGACTCCTTTGCAAACGGAGTATGCCTCATTCGGGTACACTGGGACATCTTTTGTTGGGTATGTATATAGCAACATGTTGCAAACCTTTTGGCTTCTTCACTCTGCCAGGTGGTAGAGGTATAATTTCAAAAACTGCATAAGGAAGTACAGTATGTGTCTTCCCCTGTTTGCTTGTATCTTTTCTATCTTCCGCAACTTTATGTTCACGTCTAACTCCGTTGAACACTGCATATGCCTCATTATAGTGTACGGGGACTTTGGTGTGTCTCGACGCATTGTATAATGCATACGCACTGCTGGGCATCACGGGAATCGCCATTTTATTCTGAACAGTGCACGGAATCACTTTCACATTGCCAGTTTGCTTCTCTTTGCTGCGTTTCACTTTCGTAGGTACATTGCCAGTTTGTTCATCATCTTCTGGCTTCTTTTTGTTGTGTTTCATTCGACACAGGCAAATTACAACAATTGCGGTAGTAAGAGATAATATGACGAGAAAAAGAGATGCTACTGATGCGGAAATCAGTGTTGGTAGCTCCACTAAATCATGGAGCCTCGGTGTATTTTCATCTAAAATAATATAGGGTAAGGGAATACGTTAGCTAGACTGATTGCGTATACACATCTAAACACTCTCAATTTGAAAAAAGAGTGTGTTCTCTCTTAACTGGAAGGTTCCGAGACAAAGTAGTAATGAAATTTTTTTTTCCGTGCTCTTATGCTTACCTTGACATATTATCTGTGTGCCATTAACACGGATTTCATGATATCCATCATCACATTGACACTGAGGAGTTTGACCCACCCAGGTACCATTAGAGGTACACGTGACATTCAGACTAGTAGAGTTGATGACGTGAGCATTGTCAGCACACTGTGTAGTGACAGTCACAGATCCATTGGCTGGAGCTAGTGTAGTAGGATAGCGAACTAGACCAACGCCCGTGGCCTCGCACACAGAACAATCTTTGTAACAAAGCAGCAGTAACTATAATAGCACAAACATGTTTAGAGGCAAACCTTCACAAGTCGTGTTGTTAGTGTATGTATTGGAGGATATTGCTGTTGTCGTTGGGTGAGTGGTAGTGGGATTTGTGGGCTGGGTTGTTGCAAGGGAAGTAGCAGGGCTTGGTGCTGTGAGATGGTGTGTTGTTGCAGGTGGACGAGCAGTCTGGGATGCAGTGGTGGTAGGTGGTCGAGCTATAGGTCGTATGGTAGTAGCTGTGGTAGGTGGTGGGCGAGTTGCTGATGGAGGTCTTGTTGTTGGAGGTCTTGTCGTTGGAGGACGTGTTGTAGGAGGTCTTGTTGTTGGAGGTCTTGTTGTTGGAGGACGTGTTGTTGGAGGTCTTGTTGTTGGAGGTCTTGTTGTTGTTGGAAAATGTTGAGTGACACAGTCACTACGTGAGTCATACTCATCGCACGGTGTAGATCGCACAGTAGGATACGTTCTACGATGAAATTGTTGTTCGCAATCATTGTGGTTGGAAAGACATAGGTCCCCTGTTGGAGATGTTGTAGAAAAACCTGCTGTGGAAGTTTGTGATGTGGACAATCCTGTTGTAGGAGCATTTGTTGTATGAGCAATTATTGTTTTAGGAGAAAAGACCTGTGGAAAAGGTTCATCTTCCCTACCAGGTCTGCCAGATTCACCGCGAGCTGTTGTGAAAATCAAGAGTGAGCCATGGAACAAGGAGAGCTTTTAGTCTAATTCCTTGGTCTGGGGCAGATTAGATCACAAGGCCTACATTATCACCAGAAGTATAATGTGACATGAGACTTAAAGTACGTCATAGCTCTGGCAGCAAAATTATTGCAAAATTCCATGGCAGTACGCAGGGCTGAGGAAGCCTTCAATATTATTATTTTACCAAACGTGATCAAATTGTGTTAGCCAGATTACTAGCCTCTTCTTGGGTGTTTTTTTGCACAGCAGCACCACACATAAACATTACCTGAGTTTACTTCAGCCCCGGATACACTGAGTGTTAGAGACACCAACACACACAACTGAATAAGAAAGCAAGTCTGATGATGTTATCTGGACTTATCGTTAGAAACTCACACTTAGTATCTGCATTATTGCAACAACTATTCTCTCTCCCTGAAGACTTGCTGCTAGCATTTGAACCTCACAGCCTTTCTTTTATGCTTCTGCAAGAGGTACTAGTGACCGTATAATACTAACTCTAAGTAAACTGCACAAGGTGCATTGGTAAACTTCAAGGCACAGATCATAACCAGGTTGGGTACATAGCTCTAGAAAGTCCTACCAATAATGTTTGTTGTTTGCTCAGAATGTCCATAACCCCCTACCAACTTGTGGTGTGTGGAATAAAACACACTCTACATGTCTGATGAGTGTCTGTTTGAACATAATGTTTGTTGTGTGATGGTTTGCTTTAGTGCTTACAATTATACGATACACATTATTGTAGTGGAGTCCAGTCCTACTACTGTGTTCTCTCAATAAAATTGGCTTTAAAAAATTTATGTCTTAAACTCCAATGCAAATTATGACAGCCATACATGTTAAGCCTGCACTATTAACTTACATTCAACAGGAGGCATACTTACTGACAATTATTGAGTTAGGTACAGTTGTAAAACTGTCATTAGTCATAAGCATGTACAGTCACAAACTTCTGTCTCGTTTTAGTTCACTGAATCGTAGGCATGACCCTCACTTTTTACCTCCTCGCATGTCTTGTACGCTGCATTTGTTAAAACTGGGACATTTTCACTCGGGGCATATGCCTCATTTGTAGAAATGGGAACTTCATAAGGAGCTGGCACTGTATACACGGCGTATGCTTTGACACGCGGCGTGGGTGTGGATGTCGAGTCCTTTCTAGTGGCCAACTGGTTGACAACGACATCATAAATCTCCTCCACGTCCTCGATATTTCTCGGCTTCTTTATCCTGCGGTCGCTCGACACGATGTCATCGTACTCTCTGCTCTCAGGCACTGCTGCTGCTACCGCTGCACTTTGTTGTTGTGGAGGTTGAGTCATTGTATCGTCATTTTCACTCTCTGCTTCTTTGGGGTCGCTTCTTTTGTCAACCTTTTTCCTAGGACAATGAACCTCAGCATATAATATCTCTTCAACGTAGCCCAAATTATCTTGCCGAGTGATGGGGACAGTTTGCAGGCTCACTGTACCAACCTCATTCTCACTTTCTTCTTCTTCTATCTCTTCTTCACAAAACTCTGAACTTTCTGCACTTTCCACGGTGGTTTGGCTTGTAGCATCGCCCAAGCATTCTCCGTCTCTCGGCTCCTCCGTTTCGACTCCCGGGGAGACCTGGCCCGGTAAACCACCACCATTTTCCCTGTCTTCTTCCTTTTCTTCCACGTGTTTTGTCGTCATAAATGGCTTGGAAAAACAACACCTTCCATGTTGTCTACTTGTCTGGATGTACTCACGAGCCGAGTCTCTAAACTTTTATTGGGTGGTTGACTACTTGGGCTACAATCTTCCTCATCCTCATCATCTTCTCTAGTCCCCATAATGTTGCTCATTCCAAAGGTACTACTAGTAGGAAAGCCACCAGAGTTATTGGCCGTGCGTACCCAAAGTTGATCATAGGACTCTGAGTGTTTAGGTCTTTTAATGGACACCTTCAGCAGACGTATGGCGAGGATGGTGATAGTGATGAGGGTTAAAAGTATGAGGAGAGCTCCTCCCGAGACAGTTAGCAGTGATATCATTGTGAACATCAAGTTGTCACCTGAGGGAGAGTGAGGGGGGGGGATAGCAGGAGGTGTTTATCGTTTACTTAGGTAAATGTGCCGTGTATGTAGGTAATGTATATGAACTCTGAGTAAATGCAACGGATTATCATATCAGTCAGATCAGCACAGTGACAGCAGAATCTGTTGACCTAGCAGAAAGAGTGAAACCCTGCTAATTAATGGGTAAATCGTGTGATTGTCTCATGAACACACTCCCGTGTTCATGAAATCTCCCTAACATAAACTGAGTAAAAGGTTACTGTTGTCCTGTTGTGAATCTAGAACTGGCTTCTGCAACACTACGAGTTTAATGGAACTCTTTAGCTATTTATAACCTTTGCATATATCTCTTCCATCATCAGCGGTTGACACGTGGTGTTCATCATCACACTCACACACAGGTATCGGACCAGACCATATGCCGTCAGAAGTGCACGTGACATTGAGACTAGTGCTGGTTCTGTGGGCATTGTCAGCACACTGTGTAGCGACAGTCTCCGTGCCAACGAGTGGAGCTATCCAATTCGGATAGCGAACCAGACCTTCACTCATTGCCTCACACAGAGTAGGCGGAATAGCTATATGTATCAAACAGAGTATAAATTGAGACTGTGGTGAATGCATGCTAGGTATAGTAATACTTCATCTTACCAAGACATATCTGCTTGTCACTAATAGTAGCTCTGTAGTATTCGAGATCACATTCGCACTGAGGAATCACACCAGACCATTCACCGTTGGAAAGACACGTCACATTCAGACTGGTGCTTGTTCTCTGAGCATTGTCTGCACACTCTGCAATAACAGTATCTGATCCAATTTTCGGGGCTAGTGTGTTGGGATAGCGAACTAGACCCTCAATCTTAGCTTGACAGCTAGGAATAGCTGTAATATTACGAGCGATAAAGACCTGTTGTTATTTTTTACTTTACTGCTAACCTTCACATATTATGCCTTCTCCTTTTCTGTTGACAATGCGATATTTATCATCACAGAGGCACTCTGGAAGGCTATGGTCGGACCAGACACCAATTGAGTTACACAAAACTCTCATATTATTGGAGCTGTTGCTGTGAGCATTGTCAGCACATTGCAGATCAGCCACTGAGCCACCAAATGTAGCAGGATACCGAACTAGACCCACACTCTTAGCTTCACAAACTGTTGCTGAAACAAGCAGAAAAATAGCGGTAGATTATGGCTTTGTACATGTGTGTTTATTATTAACCTTCGCATAGCATCTTATTATCCTCAGATATTGGCCGATATCCATCATCGCAATCACAGTGTGGAACGTCAGTGGACCAGTTTCCATTATAGTTGCACCTGACACTCAGACTAGAACCAGTTCTGACATGAGCATTGTCGGCACATTGTACAGCGACTGTCTTAGATCTAGATACACTGCTAGGAGCTAGTGTATTAGGATAGTGAACTAGATCAACAGTCTTAGCAAGACAGCTTGGAACAGCTGTATACAAAACGGCAAACATTTTAGTAGGTGCACGCAAAACCTTAAGCTAACCTTGACAAATTTTCTTCTCGTATTGAGTGACGACACGATATCCTTCATCACATTCACACTCGAGGATCTCATCCGACCAGTTACCACTGCCGTCGCACCAGGCAGTGAAGCCAGGTGTGATTTGGTGGGCATGATCCACACACTGCACGTCTCCCAATCTTTTCCCGAATGTAGTAGGATAATGAACAAGACCAACGTTCTTAGGTCCACAAGTTATTGCTAAATGACATGCAATCCAATTGTAACTAATACAGAGTTCCTCTATATAATCCATACCTTGACAAATTTGTCTGTTTTCCTCGGTGTATTCACGATATCCATCATCACATTGGCATTCAGGGGTTTGACCAGGCCATATACCACTTGAGGTACACCTGACACTCAGACTTATAGAGCCAACTAGGCGGGCATTGTCAGCACATCGTGCCAGCACATCTTTAGTCCCAAAATCAGGAGCCAGTGTGCTAGGATAGTAGACTAGACCCACAATTCTTCTTGGGCAGCTTGGAATAGCTGAAAATGTCATCATCTAGATAGCTACATTGGTAAGAATGCGCATGCAAACCTTCACATATGCGTTGAGTAGCATCTCCAGTTTCACGATATCCAGTATTGCACTGACACTGAGGAGTTGTACCAGACCAGCCACCACTAGAGGTACACCTGACATTCAAACTTTGACTGGTTCTGTGAGCATTGTCAGCACATTGTGTAGTGACAGTCAATGATCCACTGGCTGGAGCTAGTGTAGTAGGATAGCGAACTAGACCAACATTTCTAGCTGTGCAAGTAGTTGGGGCACCTGTGGAAAACAGAGAAAGTCGTTTGAAAGATAGTAGCTGCTATAATACTTACTTTGACAAATCTGACTTCTACTAACAGTGACTGCACGATATCCAGCATCACATTCACACTGAGGAGTTGTTCCAGTCCAGCTACCACTATAGCTACACCCAACACTCAGACTAGAGCCAGTTCTGACGTGAGCATTGTCAGCACACTGTGTAGTGACAGTCAATGATCCACTGGCTGGAGCTAGTGTAGTAGGATAGCGAACTAGACCAACACTTCCAGCTGGGCAGCTTGGAATAGCTGAAAATGTCATCATTTAGATAGCTACACTGGTAAGAATGCGCATGCAAACCTTCACATATGCGTTGAGTAGCATCTCCAGTTTCACGATATCCAGTATTGCACCGACACTGAGGAGTTGTACCAGACCAGCCACCACTAGAGGTACACCTGACATTCAAACTTTGACTGGTTCTGTGAGCATTGTCAGCACACTGTGTAGTGACAGTCAATGATCCACTGGCTGGAGCTTGTGTAGTAGGATAGCGAACTAGACCAACATTTCTAGCAGGGCATGTATTAACACCTGTAGAAAACAGAGTAAGTCATTTGACAAGATAATAGCTATACTAAAATGCTTACTTTGACAAATCTGACTTCCACTAACAGTGACTGCACGGTATCCATCGTTGCATTCACACTGAGGAGTTGTACCAGTCCAGCTACCACTAGAGCTACACCTGACACTCAGACTAAAGCCAGTTCTGACGTGAGCATTGTCAGCACACTGTGTAGTGACAGTCAATGATCCACTGGCTGGAGCTAGTGTAGTAGGATAGCGAACTAGACCAACATTTCTAGCAGGGCATGTATTAACACCTGTAGAAAACAGAGTAAGTCATTTGACAAGATAATAGCTATACTAAAATGCTTACTTTGACAAATCTGACTTCCACTAACAGTGACTGCACGATATCCAGCATCACATCCACACTGAGGAGTTGTACCAGACCAGCCACCACTAGAGCTACACCTGACATTCAAACTTTGACTGGTTCTATGAGCATTGTCAGCACACTGTGTAGTGACAGTCGCTGATCCACTGGCTGGAGCTAGTGTAGTAGGATAGCGAACTAGACCAACATTTCTAGCAGGGCATGTATTAACACCTGTAGAAAACAGAGTAAGTCATTTGACAAGATAATAGCTATACTAAAATGCTTACTTTGACAAATCTGACTTCCACTAACAGTGACTGCACGATATCCAGCATCACATCCACACTGAGGAGTTGTTCCAGTCCAGCTACCACTATAGCTACCACTATAGCTACACTCAACACTCAGACTAGAGGCAGTTCTGACGTGAGCATTGTCAGCACACTGTGTAGTGACAGTCAATGATCCACTGGCTGGAGCTAGTGTAGTAGGATAGCGAACTAGACCGACACTTCTTGCTTGGCACACAACATTATCTGAACAGATGAGCTTAAATTAAGGTCATTTTGAAACAAGTCACCAAGAGACATACCAGGACATGGTGCAAGAGTAGGACAGCCTGGATAAAGTAAATACGTGAGTCAGAAAATTTGTGATTACTTTTTAAGATGCTTACCGTCATCAGCACATAGAGTTGAATCTAAAATATAAAACAGAGCAAATCATTTGAAAGATGGTAGCTACTAAAAACCTTACTTTGACAAATCTGCCTCCCACTGACAGTGACTGCATGATATCCAGTATCACATTCACACTGAGGAGTTGTACCAGTCCAGCTACCACTAGAGCTACACCTGACACTCAGACTAGAGCCAGTTGCCAGAGCAGCATTGTCGGCACATTCTGTACTGACAGTTATTACTCCAAAATGTGGAGCAAGGGTGGTAGGATAGTGCACTAGACCCTCTCTCTTAGCTAGACACTGTGTGCAACCTAAAAAATATGAAACATATCACTGATTATTAGCCTCGCAAAATTATATAATAGTGAAGTATTCAAGGTTTTTCAAGGTTTTACCAGATTATAGACTTACTTTGAGCTGAACTGGGAATGACCAATAGAAAAAGCATCAAAAAAATCTGGAGAAAAGTGAGAACAACAACTGGGCCTGTAATTAAACTCATTATTCCAATGATCTGCATAATATCTGATTTTGTGAAAACCGTACCCAAGGTGTTTGAAGTTATTGAGATGCGCGCGGCAATATTGCGCATGCGTACACCACCCCCATTGGCGCATGCGCACTCAAGCGAGGGAGGCGCGTTTGTGTACGTGTCGTCCCTCCTCGTGGCCATAATACTCGAAAGATGAGAGTAGCTGTAATTTACCTGGAAAAGAAATTCATCGTGAGTGATAATCTCAGCCACCACTTGTTGTAAGTGTATCTACGTTCCCAGGTCGTCATACCAGAGAACAGTTCTGTGGCAGACTTGAAGACAGAGATCGAGAGAGTCCACTGTGCTCTGTTTCAAAGCTCTGGGTAACTGTAGTATTATGCCACAACACACACCTAGTTTAGTTTTCAAGGTAAATGTACTGTATTATATAGCTACGCTTTCTAGCAGTGTATAATACCATTCGTACTTATGCGAGCCCATTGTCAGTGGCTTTGGGTATATAAGTCCACATAACACCTAGTATCTACTGTATATGCATATAATTTCCAGCAGTGTATAATACATTGTTATAATTATAGCAAGCTCATTGTGGTAGATCTGACTGCCGTAATTCTCCTACAGTCCTCCCCAGCCAGTGACTGAGATACAGACACTGTCAGGCTGTGTGCTCTATGGAGGGTATACAATCTCTTCCGTGCTGTCGGACAACGATACAGTCATAGCTTCAGGGGCAGGGGGTGTGACTCCTTCAACAGGAGATGGCCACACTAACTCACCGTAAATCCTCTAAAGTCTTCTATCAAACTTCTGTATTACCTAATATTTTCACAGGCGACTTTGTGCTTACACCTCACCGTCTCAATTGTCATTCTGTGGATACATTCCATTGGTAAAACTGTGTGACTAATAATAAGGTACTTCATGTATATATAGCTACCGTCTCTGCAGGGTTACTATTCTCCAGTAATGGGTAGTTGAATTATGGTCACTTGGGTGGTAGCCCCTACACTCCACCCCAATCTCGTGTCTTACCACCTCCACTAGAGACATCAAAACTGAGTCTTTTTCAATCTCCATCGGCCAACAGTCAATGCCCTAGCCCAGAGTCCATCAGGGGAGCAACCCCTCAATCTCAACCTTGTCAGAGCACCAGTAAGAGGGAACGTGACTCTGACAGAATCGAGCACACACCTAGTGCAGAGGAATCAGAGTCACCATTGGGCGATCTCTCTCACTTGGAGGCAGAGCTTACTCTCAAAAGCAAACTTTGTTCTCCACGGCCTGCTCCTACTCCTACTCCTACGCGACAGTTCAGATAGCTACTCGTGGCGGTGACTGGAGCGAGAAAAGAAAACGAACTCCTCGGGGCAAACGAACACTCAGATTTTCCCAAAAAGAAACCGCAAGGATACAAAAATGACAAAGAACGGCTGCTTAGACAGGTGGAGTGGATTGTAGGAAGGGTGATTATGTGGGGTGTGATACGTATGAGTGAAGGACACAATTAGGAACAGTTGAGGTAGGTGTCAACGCAAGTACGAAAGGGAAAGAGTGTTTCTGTGGGAGACAGTACACTGTTACACAAGAGGAATCACAGGAGCAATCAAACCTCCCCCTCAATCAACAGTGATGAAAGTGTAACGCCAAGTCGCCTAGGAAATGAGTCTACATCAAGCGGCGGCTCAGGTCGTCCATGTCATACTGGGTATTGACTCTTCAAACCAGAGTCAGTATGGGGTACTAGATTCGTGCTCTGTCGCCTCAGTTCTCGCCGCAAAAAAGAGAGAACCGAAACCTGCTCACAGAGTGCTCGAAAACTGCTGAAATTTCCGGCGCGACTACTGTCGCACACCAGGGAGGAAGGCAAACAGACTATGCTGAAACAGAAAACAAAGAAAGAAAGCTGTGCGAGCAAGGCAAGACTCCTCCCGGTGACGACACTGCATTCAGCGTTGCGGCGACCAACTCACCACTGCAGATGAGAGTGAGGGGTGATGAAGTGTGAATGATTTGAAGAGGAGAAGCTCCTGCGTCCAAAGGACAGACGGCTTGAAAACCAGTCTCTCGAGGGACGCAATGCGCATGCGTAGCATAGCAGTACCGCCCGCACTGTCTGAAACACAGCAGACGCTGCGTCTATGGGAATAGCAGCAGGGACATTTGGTAGAACAGCATATACCATATACATAGCTACGTCCGGGTTCACAGCTAGGCTGTCGGTCGATGGCTGTTTGTTCATGTTCCGTCCGTCTCAATCTATAAATGCCCGACCCCTTTGTGTCAATTGCTTGTGATGCATGATGACAAGTGCTTAAACACATCTCTCGCGGGACGCATGCCATGCTTGAGTGATGTCTCAACACTGGTGAGCTAGTAGAAAGAGTCAAGGCAACAAGTCAACTACACCCAGGTACAGACTCTGCTATACTCTTCACCAAGAAAACGACAGAAGAGTTGCCTTGGAAGAAGTCCACACTCGTACCACAATGTGATGTATGTACCATGTCTGTGCACACACTCCACTGATCAGACCACAACTGCTGTCAAACACCTATGACCAGTCATAACACCACTTGTACAACCATCTATATAGTCATAGCATAGTTACAACAACATGCTGCTATCCAAGGGAGTGTGATGGCTGCGTCTCATGCCTCTTCAAAACCAACAACCCAGAGTTGGAGCTTGAAGCCACGTGGTTACAAACACAAATTCTCTGTTAAGCTGCTTAAGTAATCCCATGTGCATGTGATGCTATGTGAACATGTATAGTAATGTTTGTGATTTATTATTTTACTGAGTCTTTACAAAATTTATCTCGTTTAGATATGAGCGACATGTTACGTCCGCACATTACTTTCTCATGGTGTGCTGAGCTGCACAAATCCATGCATTGGCCCCTTTTACCTACTTCAACAAACATGTAAAGTGGCCAGACACAGAATCACTGGTAAAGCCAGAGCACATGTGCTTTCTCTTAGGGCTGAATTGCAAGCCAGAGGGGCTGATAGAATTTTCTTAAACCATTGAGGTTGATACATTTTTCTGTGCAGAATATCTTACTATCTTCTATACCTATTGAGTGCAGTGTATATGTGAATGTGTGTGAGTTATAATATTTGCTGTATTGAGGTTAATAGCTCCATTTTTCTGTGCAGAATCTTACTTCCTTCTATACCTACTGAGTGCAGTGTATATGTGATTGTGCGTGAGTTATAATAGTTGAATACTGCAATCTCACAAAACATCTTCCTAGTTTGACGTATCTGAGACTTTACGTTGAGTATAGCTACCTTTATTACCCCGCGAGCATATGCAAGTGCATGTATGGTATGCATGTATTATGTATGCATCTGGTTGAAAAACATCCGAATGGCACCTTACAGGCCAAATTACCACTTCACATTTTAATGTATACCAACCAACCATTGTCTCAGAAACAGTCGCATATGCCAGGAATCAATGTGAAATCTATTTACGGCACACTACTCAAGAGTCCGATGTGCCCCCTTGTTGTACATCTATAGGCATGAAACAGCTCATGCGGGCATACCAGTTTCTTAGAATACTCTCTAGTTCACACTATGATAATGCTGACGGATAAATTACTCAGTTGTGCCCACCTTAATATAATATTAATTACAACATTATGATAGCGATAGAAAACAAACAATTAGTCATACTATATACATAACACATGCCCCAAAACAGGCTCTAAAGCTACATATCTATTTACAGTTCATCTGCAATCCAAAGTATAATATGGGGTATGGTGATTCATTCATTTGACAAGGTCATATGCACGATCTTCACTTGCTTTGTTTAACATTGTTCGAAAGCCCTTTGAGAATCTGCTTTTTTCGTACCCATAGTTTACTATACATTGCAGATGGATCTGCTGTGCGATCGATGCATTTACGTTTCCTCGCGGACACCCTGTGCAGAAATGTGGCTAGGATGACTATGGCGGTGAGAGAAAGGATTAGGAGGAGAGTTCCTGACGCAGTTGCTAGAGGTATCATTAGGTTGTCATCTGTGGTGGGTGAACAAAGGGAGATTTATCAAGACGTGAATGAGGATAATTACGTGAAGCAGGGAACAATGAGACAACACACTGTTGGTCAAACCAGGTTACTTGAAGTGTAAATTATCCCTATGTGTGTGACGGAAAATGATGAAATTTTCTCTGGGTAAGGTTTCTATAGTAATTTTCTAGCTGCTAACCTTGGCAGATATCTCTTCCATTATCATCACTGGTTACATAATGTCCCTCATCACATTCACACACAGGAATATGACCAGACCAACTACCATTAGAGGTACACGTGACATTCAGACTAGTAGAGTTGATGACATGAGCATTGTCAGCACACTGTGTAGTGACAGTCACTGATCCACTGGCTGGAGCTAGTGTAGTAGGATAGCGAACTAGACCAACACCCTTGGCCTCGCACACTGTACAATCTGAAACGGGGTAATAATAATACAAAGGCAATAGTGGTCAGCTATTGAAGATACCTGGACAAGCTGTTGATCCATGGGCAGGAACTGTTGTGTCCATATCTGTGAGGATGAAAAGATCTGTGGGAAATTGATCTATTGCAGTGTTGTTGGAGGTCTTGTTGTTGGAGGACGTGTTGTTGGAGGTCTTGTTGTTGGAGGTCTTGTTGTTGGAGGTCTGGTTGTTGGAGGACGTGTTGTTGGAGGACGTGTTGTTGGAGGACGTGTTGTTGGAGGTCTTGTTGTTGGAGGACGTGTTGTTGGAGGTCTTGCTGTTGGAGGTCTTGTTGTTGGAGGTCTTGTCGTTGGAGGTCTTGCTGTTGGAGGTCTTGTTGTTGGAGGACGTGTTGTTGGAGGTCTTGTTGTTGGAGGTCTAGTTGTTGGAGGTCTTGTTGTTGGAGGACTTGTTGTTGGAGGTATTGTTGTTGGAGGCCTTGTTGTTGGAGGTCTTGTTGTTGGAGGTCTTGTTGTTGGAGGTCTCGTTGTTGGAGGGTGTGTTGTTGGAGGTCTTGTTGTTGGAGGATGTGTTGTTGGAGGTCTTGTTGTTGAAAGATCTGTAGTGTCGCAGTCACTATAGTCACGGTAATCGCATGGTGTTGTTGGAGGACGTGTTGTTGGAGGATGTGTTGTTGGAGGATGTGTTGTTGGAGGTCTTGTTGTTGAAAGATCTGTAGTGTCGCAGTCACTATAGTCACGGTAATCGCATGGTGTTGTTGGAGGTCTTGTTGTTGAAAGATCTGTAGTGTCGCAGTCACTATAGTCACGGTAATCGCATGGTGTTGTTGGAGGACTTGTTGTTGGAGGTCTTGTTGTGGCGACGTGCTGGTTGTTGGACAATTGGTTGAGTGACACAGTCGTACGTGATGAGTCAATACTCATCGCACAAACTAGTGGTAGATCTGCACAGTGGTATCCGTTCTACGATGATGAAATTGTTGTTCGCATCATGGTGAGTTGGAAAGACAGTAGGTCCCCTGGTTGGAGATGTTGTAGAAAAACCTGACTGTGGAAGTTTGTGATGTGGACACAATCGGCTGTTGTAGGAGCATTGTTGTATGTGCAGCACTTATTGTTGTCACGGAGAAGCAGACCTGTGGAAAAGGTCATCCTCCCTACCAGCGTCTGCCAGACTCACGCGAGCTGTCGTTTTCAGTTGTGAAACAATCAAGAGTGAGCCCAAGTGGCAAGCAGAGGAGCTTTTAGTTTCTAATTCCTTGGGTGGGTGCTTCTGCGGGACAGACTTAGATACACAAGGCCTACATTATCAGCCAGACCGCTATAACTGTGTCACATGAGACTTAAAGTACTGTCATAGCTCTGGACAGCAAAATATCCTCGCAAAATTCCATGGCATGTATCGCAGGGCTGAGGAGCCTGTACGTAATATATTATTTTAGTACCAAACGGAATACATCAATTGTGTGTGCTTAGCAGACATTACCAGTCCTCTTCTGGCGTCGTTTTTTGGCACAGCAGCACACACATCAACCATTACCTGAGTTTCCGGGGTTCATGCCGCTGTGATACACTGAGTGTTAGAGACACCAACACACACAACTCGAATAAGAAAGCAGTGGTATCTGATGATGGTATCTGGACGTTAGGTCGTTTAGGACATCTTCACACTTTAGTTGATCTGCATTAGGAAACATAACACCTACTTATCAGCCTCCCTGAAGACATTTTGCCTGCTAGCATTTGAACCTCAAAGCCTTTCTTTTAAGCTTCTGCCTAGACGGTACTAGTGACTCGTTATAATACTAACTCTGAGTCTTATACGCACCAAGGTCATTGGAAACTTCAAGGCACACCTTTCAGACCTCATAACCAGGGATGGGCTACATAGCTTCTAGAAACAGTCCTACCAATAAGTTTCTTGTGGTGCTCAGAATGCCATAAACCCACCCACCAACCTCCCTGTGGTGTGTGGAATCGAATAAAACACCACACTGTCTAACATTGTTGTCTGTGATGGTCTGTTGAACATAATGTTTGTGTGTGGATGGTTTTGCTTTAGTGCTTACAATTATACGATACACATTAGTAGTGGAGTCCAGTCCTATACTGTGTATTCTTTCTATATGAAGTTTGGCCTTTAAAAAAAATGTACTGAAAAAAAATTTTGCAGTCTTAACTCCAATTGCAAAGTTATTACAGCTCACACATGTTAACGCTGCACTATTAACCTACATTCAACCCAAGAGCGAATATTACGACCCCCCCAATATTGAGTAGGTACAGTTGTAAAACGTCATTAGTCACCTACAAGAGTACACGTCACCAAACTTCTGTCTCGTTTAGTTCACTGATCGTAGGCATGACCCTCACCCACCCTTTTGTACCTCCTCGCATGTCTTGTCCGCGGCATTGTAAAACTGGGACATTTTCACTCGGGGCATATGCCTCATTTGTAGAAAGGGAACGTCATAAGGAGCTGGACACTGTATAACCGGCGTATGCTTTCTCACACCGCCGCGTGGGTGTTGTGGCTGTTGAAGTCTTCTAGTGGGCCAAACTGGTGACAACGACATCTAAATCTTCTGACACGTCCTCGATAGTTCTCGGCGTCTTATCCTTGCGGTCGCTCGACACGTGTCATCGACTCTATGCTCTCAGGCAATGCTGGCTGCTACCGCTGCACTTTGTGTTGTGGAGGGTTGAGTTCATTGTATCGTCATTTTCACTCTCTGCTTCTTTGGGTCGTTCTCTTTGTCAACCTTTTCCTATAGGACAATGAACCCAGCATATAATATCTATCTTCAAAGTACCAAATTATCTAGTCTCCGAGTGATGGGGACAGTTTCATGTGAATCACTGATACCACAACTCATTCTCACTTATCTCTTCTATCTCTTCTGTCACAATACTGAACTTTCTGCACTTCCACGGTGGGTTGGCTTGTAGCACGCCCAAGCATTTGATTCCAGTCTCTCGGCTCCTCCGTTTCGAACTTTTTCCGGGGGACCTGGCCCGGTAAACCACCACCATTTTCCCTGCTTCTTTCCTTTCCCACGTGTTTTGTCGTCATAAGGCTTGAAAAACAACACCTTCCCTGTTGTCCTACTTTCGCGATGTACTTTCACGAGCCGAGCCCTTAAAACTTTTATTGGGGTGGTGACTACTTGCGGCCGGGCTACCAATCTTCCTCATCCAATCATTTCTCTAGTCCCCAGAAGTTGCTCATTCCAAAGGTACTACTAGTAGGAAACCACCAGAGTTATTGGCCGTGCGTACCAAAGTTGACATAGGGACTCTGAGTGTTTAGGTCTTTTAAGGGACACCTTCAGCAGAGTTTTTATGGCGAGGATGGTGATAGTATGAGGGTAAAAGTAATGAGGAGAGCTCCTCCCGAGACAGTTAGCAGTGCTGGTCATTGTGAACAATAAGTTGTCACTGAGGGGAGAGTGAGGGGGGGGGGAAGCAGGAGGTGTATCTTTACTTTTTGAAATGTGCCGTGTAGTAGGTAATGTATATGAACTCGGAGAAATGCAACGGATTTCATATCAGTCCAGATCAGCACAGAGTGACAGCAGAATCTGTTGACCTAGCAGAAAGAGTGAAACCTGCCTAATTAATGGTTATAAAATCCGTGTGCCTGTTCCCATGAAACACACTCACCGTGTTCATGAATGAAATCGGTCCCCTAACATAAACGGAGTAAAAGGTTACTGTTCGTCCTGTGTGAATCTAGAAAGCGCTTCTTCAACACTACGAGTTATGGAACTCTTAGCTATTTATAACTTTGACCCCATATATCTCTTCCATCATCAGCGGTTGACACGTGGTGATCATCATCACACTCACAAAACACAGGTATCCGCGACCAGACCAATATGCCGTCAGAAGCTGCACTTGACATTGAGACTAGTGCTGGTTCTGGGGCATGTCAGCACACTGTTGTATGCGGACAGGCTCGTTTGCCAACGAGTGGAGCTATACAATTCGGATAGCGAACCAGACCTCACTCATTGCCTCACACAGAGTAGGCGAATAGCTATATGTATCAAACAGGGTATAATGAGACTGTGGTGATGCATGCTAGGTATAGTAATACTTCATCGTTACCACGATTTCATATCTGCCTTTTCACTAATAGTAGCTATGTATATTCGAGATCACCTTCGCACATGAGGAATCCCTTTTACCATACCGACCATTCAACCTTGGAAAAGGGAAACGTCACATTCAGGACTGGTTGCGTGTTCTCTGAGCATTGTCTGCACACTCTGCAATAACAGTATCTGATCCAATTTTCGGGGCTAGTGTGTTGGGATAGCGAACTAGACCCCTCCCATCTTACGCTGCTGACAGCTAGGAATAGCTTTTGTTTTATTAGTACGAGCTGCACTTCCTAATTTTTTAGATTTTCCTGTTGTGTATGTTTACTTTACTGAACCTTACCAAATATTATGCCTTCTCTTTTCTGTTGACAATGCGATATTTATCATTTTCACCCCCCCAAAAAAAACCAACAAAAAAAACAGAGGCACTTCTTGGAAGGTCTTTATGTGGACCAGACACCAATTGAGTTTACACAAAATCTCATATTATGGAGCTGTTGCCTGTGAGCATGTCGCACACTGCAGATCACCGCCATGAGCCACCAAAAGGTTATTCGCAGGATACCGAACTAGACCCACACTCTAGCTTCACAAACTATTGCTGAAACAAGCAGAAAAATAGCGTAGATTATGGCTTGTACATGTGTGGTTTATTATTAAACTTCGCATAGCATCTATTATCCTCAGATATTGGCCGTATATCCATCATCGCAATCACAGTGTGGAACGATGCAGTGAACCAGTTCCATTATAGTTGCACCTGACACTCAGACTAGAACCAGTTCTGACAGAGCATTGTCGGCACACTGTACACGACGTCTTAGATTAGATACACTGCTAGGAGTAGTTGTTATGGCGTGAGGAGAGTGAACTAGATCAACAGTCTTAGCAAGACAGCTTGGAACGCTGTATACAAAACGGGCAAACATTTTAGTAGTGCACGCAAAACCTTAAGCTAACCTTGACAAATTTGCTTCTCGTATTGAGTGACGACACGTTATACCTTCATCACATCACACTCGAGGAATCTCATCCGACAGTTACCACTGCCGTCGCACCAGCCAGTGAAGCAGGTTGATTTGGTGGGCATGATCCACACACTGCACGTCTCCAATCTTTTCCCGAATGTAGTAGGATAATGAACAAGACCAACGTTCTTAGGTCCACAAGTTATTGCTAAATGACATGCAATCCAATTGTAACTAATACAGAGTTCCTCTATATAATCGAAAAAATTTTCCTACCTTGACAAATTTGTCTGTTTTCCTCGGTGTATTCACGATATCCATCATCACATTGGCATTCAGGGGTTTGACCAGGCCATGTACCACTTGAGGTACACCTGACACTCAGACTTATAGAGCCAACTAGGCGGGCATTGTCAGCACATCGTGCCAGCACATCTTTAGTCCCAAAATCAGGAGCCAGTGTGCTAGGATAGTAGACTAGACCCACAATTCTTCTTGGGCAGCTTGGAATAGCTGAAAATGTCATCATCTAGATAGCTACATTGGTAAGAATGCGCATGCAAACCTTCACATATGCGTTGAGTAGCATCTCCAGTTTCACGATATCCAGTATTGCACTGACACTGAGGAGTTGTACCAGACCAGCCACCACTAGAGGTACACCTGACATTCAAACTTTGACTGGTTCTGTGAGCATTGTCAGCACATTGTGTAGTGACAGTCAATGATCCACTGGCTGGAGCTAGTGTAGTAGGATAGCGAACTAGACCAACATTTCTAGCTGTGCAAGTAGTTGGAGGAAAACCTGTGGAAAACAGAGTAAGTCATGTGAAAGATAGTAGCTACTAAAATGCTTACATTGACAAATCTGACTTCCACTAACAGTGACTGCACGATATCCAGCATCACATTCACACTGAGGAGTTGTTCCAGTCCAGCTACCACTATAGCTACACCCAACACTCAGACTAGAGCCAGTTCTGACGTGAGCATTGTCAGCACACTGTGTAGTGACAGTCAATGATCCACTGGCTGGAGCTAGTGTAGTAGGATAGCGAACTAGACCAACATTTCTAGCTGGGCAGCTTGGAATAGCTGAAAATATAATCATTTAGCTACACTGGTAAGAATGCACATGCAAACCTTCACATATGCGTTGAGTAGCATCTCCAGTTTCATGATATCCAGTATTGCACTGACACTGAGGAGTTATACCAGACCAGCCACCACTTGAGGTACATATGACACTCAGACTAGAGTCAGTTGCCAGAGCAGCATTGTCTGCACATTCTGCACTGACAGTTAGTTCAAAACGTGGAGCAAGGGTGGTAGGATAGTGCACTAGACCCTCTCTCTTAGCTGGACACTGTGTGCAACCTAAAAATATGAAACATATCACTACTTATTAGACTGCAAAATTAATAGTGAAGTATTCAAGGTTTTTCAAGGTACCAGATTATAGACTTACTTTGAGCTGAACTGGGGATGACCAATAGAAAAAACATCAAATAAATCTGGAGAAAAGTAAGAACAACAACTGGGCCTTTAATGAAACTCATGATTCCAATGATCTGCTGGTTTTGTGAAACCTGTATGCAAGGTGTTTGAAGTTATTGCGGCCAATGTTGCGCATGCGTCCGATCCACAAACCCCAATTGGCGCATGCGCACTCAAGCGAGGGAGGCATGTACGTTTGTATACACGTGTGTCTATAATACTCGAAAGATGAGAGTAGCTGTAATTTACCTGGAAAAGAAATTCATCGTGAGTGATGATCTCAGCCACCACTTGCTGTAAGTGTATCTACGTTCCCAGGTTGTCATACCAGAGAACAGTTCTGTGGCAGACTTGAAGACAGAGATCGAGAGAGTCCACTGTGCTCTGTTTCAAAGCTCTGGGTAACTGTAGTATAATGCCACAACTAAACACACACATAGTTTAGTTTTCAAGGTAAATGTACTGTATTATATAGCTACGCTTTATAGCAGTGTAGGATGCATTATACTTATGCGAGCCTATTGTCAGTGGCTGTTCTCTGTTTGGCGGTCCACATAACTGGATGCACACCTAGTATCTACTGTATATGCATATAACTTCCAGCAGTGTATAATACATTCTTATAATTATAGCCAGCTCAATGTGGTAGATCTGACTGCCGTAATTCTCCTACAGTCCTCCCCAGCCAGTGACTGAGATACAGACACTGTCAGGCTGTGTGCTCTATGGAGGGTATACAATCTCTTCCGTGCTGTCGGACAACGATACAGTCATAGCTTCAGGGGTCAGGGGGTGTGACTCCTTCAACAGGAGATGGCCACACTAACTCACCGTAAATCCTCTAAAGTCTTCTATCAAACTTCTGTATTACCTAATATTTTCACAGGCGACTTTGTGCTTACACCTCACCGTCTCAATTGTCATTCTGTGGATACAATCCATTGGTAAAACTGTGTGACTAATAATAAGGTACTTCATGTATATATAGCTACCGTCTCTGCAGGGTTACTATTCTCCAGTAATGGGTGCCCATATGCTGAATTATGGTCACTTGGGTGGTAGCCCCTACACTCCACCCCAATCTCGTGTCTTACCACCTCCACTAGAGATATCAAAACTGAGTCTTTTTCAATCTCCATCGGCCAAGACTGTTGGCAGTCAATGCCCTAGCCCAGAGTCCATCAGGGGAACAACCCCTCAATCTCAACCTTGTCAGAGCAACAGTGAGAGGGAATGTGACTCTGACAGAATCGAGCACACAGCTAGTACAGAGGAATCAGAGTCACCATTGGGTGATCTCTCTCACTTGGAGGCAAGAGCTACTCCCCAAAAGAAAATTTTTTCTCCACGCCTGCTCCTACTCCTAGCGACAGTTCAGATGGTACAGTGGCGGTGACTGGAGCGAGAAAAAGAAAACGAACTCCTCGGGGAAGAACACAAGATCCCAAAAAGAAACCCGCAAAGGAGACAAAAGTGACAAAGAACGACTTAGAAGGTGGAGTGGAGAGGAAGGGTGAAGTGGGGGGAAAGGGTATGAATGAAGAACAAAAGGAACAGGTTGAGGTTCAACAAGTACGAAAGGAAAAGAGTGTTTCTGTGGGAGACAGTAACACTGTTACACAAGAGGGAATCAAGGAGCACTCAAAACCTCCCCCTCAATCAACAGTTGATGAAAGTGTACCAAAGTCGCCTAGTGAGTCATCACCCTCATCTCCATTCATACTGGGTATTGACTCTTCAAACCAGAGTAATGTACTAGATAGTGCTCTGTCGCCTCAGTCTCCCCCGGCAAAAAAGAGAAAACTCTCAAAAAGTGCTGAAATTTCCGGTGGTACTGTCGCTACCAAGGGAGGAAGCAAACAGACTATGCTGAAAAAGAAAACAAAGAAAGCTGCGAGCAAGGCGAGAACTCCTCCCGGTGACGACACTGATTCAGGTTGGGCGACCACTGCAGATGAGAGTGAGGGTGAAGTGGTGAAAGAGAAGAAGGCTCCTTCGTCAAAAGGAAAACGGCTTAAGGCAGTGGCTGTAGAAAGAGTTTCAAAGTCCACAACACTCAAAGAAAATCCAGACAAAAAACCAGATGAAATACCAGCCTCTACATTAATGATTCCTCTTCCGAGTGGGAAACTGATGCTGACAATGATACAGAGAATACAGCACCTGTTGAGCCTGCCACATCGGTTAGTAGCGCCACCCAAAATTCTTTGGATCGGAGCCAAAAGAATAACAACACAAAAGCAGCTAAACCACGAAAGAAACCTAAGCCAGTCGCAAAAGAGGCGACCCCTGCTGATTCATCTTCAGGCTGGACCACAGATGAAGAGAGGCAGAAATTGATTCAAAGTCACAAGTAGAAGACAGAGCTTCTCAACCTTCAAAGAAGAAAGATTCGAAAGTTACTAAAGTCTTGAAAAAATCGCAAACAGTACTAGTGGAGATAAAAGAAAGACAGAAGGTAGAAACAGTGGGAAAATCGAACAAGAAAGAGAAAAAGAAGGGAAAAAGTAGCTCTGAGTCAGAAAAAAGTGGGAGTCAATCTGAGAAGTTGGTGGAAACCTGGAATCAGTTTACCAGTCCTTCGCCTGTCAAGAGATACAGTGCACAAGACGGACGCCGCCTGAGGCAGAAGAAACTCGAAGACCTCAAACACTGCTCAAAAGTCTCGGAAGTGACGGAAAATGTTACAGCGGACAACACAGGATCTGTCAGTGGGTCCAATGAGTCGGCTGCTGGCACTTTTGCACGAAGAGTAGAAGAAACCACAGTGAATTTAGATCCTGTTGAAAAAGACAGGGAAGAAGAGAATGATAGACATGAAGGTGGTGAAAACGTATATATAGATGGTATCGGATATGTAGAAGCGAGTGGTTCAAGCAGAGAGACTGAAGTTCTTGCTCCCAACTCCCTACCCTCAGATGAGGAGATGGAACTAGAGACTTTCTCAAAATCACACGGTGAGACCCTCTTATCCCAGAGCAAATTTCTAGCATAGTTTATGAAAGAGACTCGGCAAAACACTTTACACTTGCTTGTATCTTTGTTTGTTGAGCTCACATGCACATGATGATTTTGCACAAGTTTGTGAAAATGGATTTTTGTATGCTGCACTTGCAGGCCAACCATGTTTAAAATACTGTGTATGATTTTTGGTAATCTTCTCAGGTCATGCAGATGAACTAACTGTAATCGAGGATTCTCAGGAGTCTCAGGAAATTCATACGTCCAGTCGCTCCCCCAGCCCTGAAATCCCACTCCTCAGTCACCCCTCCAACCCCTCTCATCAACCCTCGTTTACCCCTCGCCAAAAGATGCAGGACAACGTGACACTGATGAATTCTCCCTCGGCCAATGGTAGCCAAGTGAAAGACGACGGCAATGCAGAAAGTGACAGGGTGAAGAAGAAGAAGAAGAAAAAGAATGAGTCTGCTAAACACACCGACTCAGAAGCAGATCTGGTTTGGAGTGATGGTTCAGAACGAAAGAAAAAGAAAAAGAAGAAAAACAGGGGAGATAATGATAACAAATCCACTCAGACAACGCTGCCGAAAGCTCAGATGCCACAATCTCTGGAGTGTCAGAGTCACCTCAGCTTCTGAAGAAACGAAAGTCATCTCATTCTTCTCCTCAAAAGCCTAGCAAGGAAAACTTGACTGAAGCTGGAGCTCCTCCAAGTCAAAGTCAGTCGGAAGATGGATCCAATGAACAAAAGAAAAGTAGGGCAAAGAGAAAGAAGCGAAAACGAGAAGTAAAAGTGTTGAGTAGCCAGGACGTTCCCAGTAGTCAGACTGACCAATCAGAGGGAGAAGGGGCCTTGGTCATTGACTGTGACGATCTAATGAGCGAGACAGAAGATTTAGGAAGTACCAAATCGAAATCACAAGGCTCAGGGAACAACACTGTTGAAGAGAACAGTTCTCAAGAAACTGAAGTTGACGATGCAACGGCATCGGATTCACAGCAAAGCTGCGGGGAGAGAAAGAAGTGCAAGAAGAAAAAGAAACGAAAGAACATGTCAACTTTCGCTACACCTGAAACTGCCAGTGGAGAGGGTGGAGATGAGCAAACCACTGCTGCCCAGTCTGCAACAGAACCCTCTGTGACAGCAGCGAAAGATGCGGATTTGACTGAGAATGAGGATTTGGGAGAAGGGACGACCACCGATACGGATGTGATAGATGTAAGTTCTGAGACACTGTCACAGAGTGGCAAAAAGAAAAGGAAGAAGAAACACAAAAAGAAGGAAGCTGCACTGCCACAGCCGCAGGTAATTACCAAATTAACGACTAGGAAGAAACCCCCTCCATCTGTGGAAGAGAGTGGGGGAAAGACGAGTCATGAAGATGATTCCGCTACAGAAGAAGATGACGATGTTTCAAGAAATGGTGGCTCGTCTTCCCAAGAAGCAGCAAGAAGCAAGGATGGTTTCCTGAAACCCACAGCCATCCCTCCGTCAATGGTGTCTCCAAAGGTTCAGCTGTCACCTGCCGCTGGGATTACCTTGTCTGCCAGGGTCTCCCCTGGTAAAGTGAAGAGTGGGACACCCAAGGAAAGCAGTCTGTTATCTGTCTTCTCAGTAACAGGTTAGGCACCATTCCAGTTGTATTTGCATCAGTATTATTATGGTCAATAATGAGTAAAAACCATACTTTTTAGATTAATGGTAAGGTTTTGAACACCACATGTGCCTAAAAATTCATTTCAGAAACGGAGGTGTCATCTGAAGAGAGCTCGAGTGAAAGAGTGAAGCCAACTAGCAGAGCGAGTCACGAGAAAAAGGCTCGAAAACTCAACTTTCTCTCATCTCTGGGAAGTCATGGTAAGGGTTAATCTAGCACGCAGACCTTCTCTTCAGTCGTGCATGCACGAACGCACCCGGAGAGATGGTCTAGTGAAACCAGCACTTATTGCGTTTTGCGTGAACGTTGGTCATCGCGTTGGGTTGTTTACGTAAACTAGGTGGAGCTTGTGTACTACTGTGAACCTTTGCAACGATTCACTCTATTGAGAAATGATATCAAGTGCAGGTTTTGCTAGACCCTCTTTCTCCGTGCGTGTCATCTCTCCCGCTTCCGTGTGTGTCGGCCGGAGAGAGAGGGTCTGCTGGTAAGCTAGACTAGGTGAGAGTATAATCTTTTCAGATTCAGAGAAATTTCTTCTACCTATGTAGTAGTCATAACTCTTACGGTGCGGTGTGTTCTAATCCACTACAGGGAAGAATTTTTACGCAGCAAAGCCGAGTGCCCCGTTATCTCGTAGTTCCCTCCTCACTCCCTCCCCGTCCTCCCGCTTCTCCTCAGAGACAGCAGTTAGAATGTTCTCCCTCTCTCACTCCCCTCGAGGCTCAGCCCGCAGAGTCAGACCTCGCATCAGCCCGTCAAATATCCCTCCGCCCAAACGGAAACACGTGGAAGACAACCTCGGGGCATCTCTTCATGAGCTCCTGAAGGAGACCCAGGGAAGTGGTAAAGAGGGGGGAGGCGGGGGTAGTGGTAAGGTGTCTGTGTCTGACTTACTAGCTGATGGTTCACTGTGGGACACTTGACACTCTCTCTCTAACTAACTTGGTACACTCACTGTTCACCTAAATTTCCTACCAAGTTTAAAAGAGATTACTAAAAGATTAGCTGGTAAGTGTTGTACTGCTATTTGTTGTATATACTGATCTTTTGACCTCTCAAAAACTCTTATAACATACTTTTGTCTGGAGAATAATTATTACATGTGCCTGTTGTGCTAAGTGGATTGTCGGTATTATATGGAACGTGTATGGAGTGATCGATACATGTATCAAGACTGAATGACGCTCAGATAGTGCTGAGTATTGTCGTAGTCCTCTTCCATACTGGCCGTCAGGGTACAGGGGATGGAGTAGATGCTCTCCGATAGAGATATGGGTCCGTCATAGTTCTTACACTTAATGGCTCTGTCTGTGAAATCGACGTTTACGTAGCCTTCTTGTTGAGAGGTTGTAGCTAGCATCGGAGGCTGCTCACTGCTCATGAGTTTGCGAAGTGGGGGGACGTTTATGTCGGCAGGTGAAATGTACCCATACGGAAGGTCCTCTAGTGTTATCGATTTGTCTTCCGCTATTTGGATTGGTTTAATGGCATTACTACGGTCCAAGTCAGAATGAGTAGACCCAACGTCTCTATTCACAACGTGAAGCGGGACCAATCCTCCGTTTTTGTCCCTCGCCTGAATTGTGCGTAGTTGAGGGCCGATCGGGTGTGTCAAACGCCCCAACCTCTTCCCACATCTTGTGCAGCAACATCCACAAAGACTGTGGCCCGTACTACGTCTCTTCCCGTGCACCTTAGTCTCTTTGCTGAGTGGTTGGTTCCGAGAGTGTTTTGCTGCTCGTCGACCTCGCGATCTTATCCTCCACATCGTCAGAGCGAAATAGAACGGATCCAACTAGCACGGCAGTACTCAGGACGGCAGAGATGGTCGCGATGAGGATCGTGAATGAAGTCTTTTGGGAGGTTTTGCCTGCGAACACAGAGTTTCTACTCTTGAGACATGTGTAGGGTGGATAACTGATGTGTGTACATAATGCTCTGTATTCAGCACACTGGGTAGAACTTACAACACACATTTCAATCTTGTTAAATTGCATTATTGTTGGCATCATGGATTTCTCACTTGCAACTTGTGACAGTTAGTCCCCAGATTGACTAACACACTGCAGAGATAATACCCACCTTCATTGGTCACATTGTAGACAACGACCTCGCTGGCTACTCTACCTCTTCCATCACCAATTGAGGCCGCAACCTGTATTCACACACCAAACAATAGTCAATTTGCAGAATACATTGCTTTTGATGTCTAGCTGTTACCTACACATGATTATGCTAGAGCCAGTGAAAGTGGCAAAATGCACACACCAAACTACAAATTCCCTTTGGTGTATATATATACCTGAATATAATAGGTTCCTTCTGCCAGGGAGAACACGGCCAGGTTGAGCATCTGCCTGTAGATTCTCTGGCTGGCTACCTCATTAGACAGCTCCAGTGTGGAGTAGACCGATATGGAGAACCGGAGGGTGCCAGTTGAGGCGTTTCTAGGGCCTAGTGTCCAACTCAGCTTGTTTCCCACCAACAGCACTTGCAGTCTTGAAGACCCTTGGGAAATAGCAGTTTATTGCGAAAGTTCAAAATACCACGGTATGTGTGTGTGTGTGGAATGAACTGTGCAGTGTCCCACTTGGCATCATTGCTACGGTATCATAGCTAAGGCAGTGGCATTGCGAACAGCGATAGCTACATGTAATCCTATTTCTCCCCTTTTTTTACACTGACCTCTTCTCATAGTAGAACTTGTATGAACATGGGAACTCAGTAGTAGTGAGACAACCACTAGCGCCACCCACAATCTACCTCGACTCTCCATCACCACAGCTTACTCAAACTGTGTCCATGAAAGCATATGTGAAGAGGACAAACTTCACATGCAGCTATCACAACCAACTCCTTTCACTGTCAATGACACTCACACAGCTCAGTGATAGAGAGCTACACGAAATCTCGAGCTCTTCATAGAATAGCTCTTTATGGGCAAGAGACAGCAGCAATAGAAGTGTATGTGTTTTCACCATGTCTGAAACATTCTCCAATAATACTGACTCTGTACACTAACATAGACACTGTCGCTCCTATACATCCTCCATATGATTCTGTGTCTATTAATAGTGCGATGATTGGAGGGTAAAGGCAGTGCTTATAATTATGTTATTTTGGGCTCAAACTCATTGGGTATAATTATACCACCCCTTGTCTGGAGACAAAATGAAATTGCGCTAGACTTTAACATCAAACCAAAATGCTCTGGGTCACAATAATTCGATACAACAGCATACTCTAATCATGAAGGAAGAAATAAGTATAAAAAGAAATATAATGATGATGAATATATAAGATACACTGCTAGAATAACAGTAAAACCTGTGAACACAAAACACACGGAACTGAAACACAAAACACAAATGGGATAATAAAATGTTTGTAGTTCTATTTACGGACTCTCTCTTTATACTGGTACCAGCTGGATACACATATTGGTGACATAATGTGATGTAAGAATGATGTAATGCTCAATGCTCGGTAGTGGGCCACTGTAAATAGCTCACTGTGCTTAGACCTGACGTCGTGCCTGTGGAATCAGGCGATGGAAGGCTGTGTGAAGGCTGTGGTTTGGTAGTGTGCGTGAATTTCTCGGTAAAAGCCATCGCCACCTCATCTTCTTCCGCACACTGCCCCAGGAACTCGTTTCCCACGGCTGATTGAGGGGCAGTGGGCTGTTGATTAGTCTCGGGTCCCATTTCCGCCGTGACGAAATCGCCGTCATGTTCAAACAATGGAGGACGACACACAGTGTCACTCATGGGGGGAGTAGTGCTCAACTCCCCATTAGCACCATTGAACGGCTCTGTTACGTAGCTTCCTTTCTCTGTTTCCACGTGTTGAGGCAAGGAAGACTGGTGCGTGGAGGAATCCCCCATAGTACCGCATGCAGTAGAAGGAGCACCACTGCTTGATAAGACATCTGATTCCAGGACATACGTACTAATGTGAGAAGTGTTAACAATATCTTCACTTATAGTGTTAGTATCGACAGTGCTCTCGAGTCCAGTTGTATGAGCACACTCACTGACATATGTACTGGTAGGTATGTTGCGAGAACTATTAATAGTACTTTCACCAATGCCAGTGTTATTATCGCCACGGCTCTCGAGTCCAGAAATGTTTTTCGATTTCCTCGCTGGTTATTTCGTCGTCGTTCTCGGTGGTGTTGGGACTGATGCTAGCTGCAGGCACAGAGTCTTCAACTGTACCTTGGTGTGTTGACGCTGCTAGTTGCTCACTGCTGAGAGAAGAAAACGGATGCTGGCTACTGGCCGTTGAGACATTATCGACACCTTCTTCTGCTATGGGGGAAGGCGTAGTGTCACGTTCAACAGTGGTTTCCCAGACCGGCTGCTCTAGAATGGTCTCAGTGGAGCAAAACTTGTGATTTTTTATGTCAGTGAGTATGGGAGAGTAGCTCTGGTCGTACTGCAGAGGTCAAAGATTTGGAATGAAACACGTAGAGGAAGAAGTAATGATACACGAAGTAAAATAGAGGAAGAGGGAAAATTGTTACATCATGCCTCACCTCCTCATCTTGTGGTCGCAGAACAAAATTCTTTCCACTGCACAAAAGAGAGAGAGACACACACAAAATAAATGCACGGTTAGCAAACCTAAGTGTGAACTTAAGTATTGCAAACGATAAAGTCGGCACCATCTATAGCTATACAACAGATATGGAGCTGTGCAGTTGAGATGACTATAGGGGTGGTGGACTCACTTCACTCGTGACTACAAGGTTGTTATGCTATATTACGTGTGCAGCAGAGGTGTCTTACTTGTCCCCACAGAGCTGTTTGTGACTCTCGTACACACAGAAGCCGACCAGGCAAAGGATGACAGCCGCTCCAAGGAGAGTGCTGAGAGGGACAGCTATGACCACCACCTCCAGTTCCTGGGGACCTCCTGCACGTTACCAACATAACGAGAGGGGGGGGACCAATTAGAATCGGAGGGGATTGTAGATACTAGACACCTCTGGGACATCAAAAGTTCAGAAGCATCCATTACATCATACAATACACTAATGACTATATAGAATGCATTATTTCACACATAGAAGCACATATAAGATTACAGTATGTGGCAGTGTCTGTAGAAAAATTCTGCATTCAGACGACTAGACTCTCACTTCGTTCACCAATTAGTATGGGGCAAACTAAGTTTCATTAAGATTGGAAGGGGTGCCCTATTCAGAGGGTCATTTTTCACTGTTGAAGACGGGCTGGAGTGCAGTGCCAGCTGCGACAGAGAGGTTTGGTCCACCGAATGACGCAGTAAATTCTAGGAACCTGCAAGATTCCTAGAGAGAACCTGCGGGCTCTGCATATGAATATTCTCTTATAGAGTAGCAGCTACACTTGAGATTCATGGCCTTTGTCATATTCAATGCATCACACGCGCACATATGCTGTTTGCATATTTATTGCTACCCACACACAGAGTTAAGCATCTGCATATGAACTACAGGTGTATGCGCATAATATTATTGCTACCCCACAAATAGAGTTAAGTAATCATACGTTTGTGTAGTGCTTCTATATGCATGTATGTATAGCTCCTGCAGGTATTGATAGTCCTATGACTAAGCTCTTTCAATTGCCCTTTAGGCCAGGCCTTATCCTATACTAGGGTGTTGATTTTGCTTACGCTAGACTAAGTAGTTGATTGTGATTGATGTTTTCCTTGTGTGTGTCTGTGTGTGTGTGTGTGTGTGTACTAGGCTCACCCTCTCTATTTCTTGGACTTGTTGACGGTTGCAGTGTACTTCTTTCTTGTGACTTGTAGAGTTTCAAAGTGGGAGATGGAGAAGGAGCCTCCGTGCTACTAGGAGACACTGCAGAGAGAGACACTCACTCACAGTTGTACATTTAAAAAATGTGAGATCTGGATACTTATGCCGTGAGGAATACTGATTGAGCAACTAACATACTTGACCCTCTGTGTGTACATACATGTATGTGCGCCAGGTTAAATCTGACCCTTGTTTTTACATACATGTGCGCCAGCAAGTTAATAATACTTTCTTATACCAACACCTGTTTACCACCAAGCTGTACATATATATACCCTCAATACACAGGGGAACTTTGATTAGTCACTAGACCAGGTCCCCTGAGCACCGACCCACTAATTTAGTGTTTTCATTGCTGCCGAGATCTGTTGACACAAACCACTTCAGTTTACACTAAACCTCTTCTGCTATTCCCTCTGGCAACTCCGGGATCATACATCTGTCTCTGTGTATGGGTTATTGACGTGTGGGTATACACAAACAGCCAAAGCTCAAGAGCGTGTCTCGGACTATTTCAATCACTCATAGAGACAGTTTATCTCAAGTGATTTCTCTGCGTAGGTACAACACCATAATGGAAACAAGTAAACTGCCACATTTTAACACGTACATGTAGTTGTATTCCTATAACCAGGGCACCATTTTATCCCATGTTGTGAGGGTGTTAACACTGGAAATCGACACTGGCCTTTTTCCAAGATTTTACACTACTTCTCGAAACCCGTTTCTTCCAGGGATTAAAATTGAAAGGGTTCGACCCTAAATTAGCTCCCTGTAGGTATGTTGGTGGGTATATTATATATACATACAATAACTACACACTGAGTCTGTGAGAAGTAGGCAAGGGAGGGAGAAAGGGGACCAACAGTTTCAGTATGAAACATACTACGTACAACACACAGCCATGTTAGGGACTATACTGAGCCCTGGCCTGAGAGTGAAAGAAAATGCTGCAGAGCCCGCCACAATTTTCAAGATGGTGTCTAGTATTTCAAAGGTTTACCCAACAAAACTATGAATATCCTTAACTCAAGAGGCTCTCTCCATTGACCTTCCGAAATAATGATGTGCTTTATTGAACAGGCTTTTCGTCACTTGCTTGTTGGGCTTTGATAATAATTATGACACACACATAATATATATGTAATATGGAGAGTGTTCTAACATTTGAGTGGCAAACATGCATGAGCGAGTATATACGAAGCTAAATGATCTTTGTGGGTGTCCTTACTTCAAACAGCTATCAACAAGACATGGGGCCCAGGCTGGATTGTAATCAGGATTCTCTTTAGGAAGCGTGTAAATTGTGGATGAGAGCATGAGTATATAAGCCAAGGGTAAAAGCAGACTCACTGCTGTTGGGAGGAGGAGGTGGTGGTGGAAGACAGGGAAAGCTGAAAACAGGAATGAGGTACTGGGTAAATGTGTCTCTGTCCTCGTAGCAGCCGGATATCTGGCACACCACCTCTCCAGTCAGTGGTAGAGGGAAACTGTGGGTGAGTGAGGTCTTGAACATCAGTGGAATATCTGGAGAATACTCCTCCTGTACATAGAGAGAAATGGAGGATAAAATCATTCGTAGTTTATAGTTTTAAGTGGTTGAAAATCAGGATATTACCAAAGTGGTTGAAGGATACTTTCAGCAGTAAAATATGTACGTAACTGGTGTAAACAGTCTAATAGGATATTACCAAAGATGTTTCTGATTGGTGAGGTGTCCTGATTGTATGTACTGTTGTGACTGATTATACATTTGCATCTGATTTGAAGGGGAACGTCAAGCTTCTGATTAGAGGAGCTATCTCAATAAAACACACAATCCTTTAGCGCAAATGTATAATACACTCACGTTAGTATCACTTGTACAAGTGAGCTGGACTGTAGTGTCAGCCACTACTAGGTCAAGACTCCAACTGAACTCTGCTGTGTAGTTGACACAGCTCCAGTCAGTGATAGAGAATTCAGTCCCCTCGCCTGGTGGGAAGCAGACACAGGATTAGCACTTAATGATCGTGAATACTGAGCCGTGCACCGTATGTATAAAGAGACAAAGTACACACTTTATGCATGGATAGAAGGTGTGTATGCTTTATACATAGAGAAGGCGTGTACATTCCACGCGCTGGGGCAAGCAATGATTCCAAACCAAGTTTCCAGTATTCATAATGTATATTTGGCAAGCAGATCGAGTCTACCTATATAGTTGGGGTCTGAATTGCACAGTTTTCCGCCACAACGACTGCAAGAAGGTATATACAGTGGATGAAAGATGCTTCACTCACCAAAGAGAATTACTGATCTAAATGCAACAGTCTATATGTAGACACTAGACTAATAGCAGCATGTAGCCCCATTGTTTCCATAGGCAACAATGTTGCTATGAAAACTGGTAGGCCATCTAATAAAGAGACTTTCCTAGAATTATGCATTATTTATGAACCCAGAAGCCACAGCCCATGTGCTGGCACACTGTTTTGGGGCCCCAGTTCAACCTCTAGGAAACAACTGAACACACAGGGCCAGTGTGTGTATTGTCCCCACCAGTGGCACGGACTCAGTTGCTCCCATTTGTAAACTTGTCCAGAAGTTCTCTCGAAAGTGGAAACCCACTAAACACTAACTGATATGCACCACATTCGCTGCAGCCACCAAAACAGTTCTTTACACATGTGTGTCCACTACAGTGAGTTTTTGTTCCAAAATCCAACAGAAATAGCTAAACACATGCTATCACTTTTATCGTGCATGAATACAAGTTTTATGACAATTATCAACACTGCATACCAACTTATCCCATGCACAACAACCTGTATAATGTTTGTAAAGCAACTTTAGCTAACGGTTGCATTTGAGAATGATGTCTGTAGCACACTTCCAGCATTTGGGTAAGTGGTTATGGATATTTGGACCAAGTTGTGTAAAAACCCCCAGAGTTTCTAATCTCTTCGACATCAGTTTTAGAGCTGCTAGAGCAACTCTCCAACTATTCCTCTGGCCCTTTTAGAGCTACCGACTGCAAACGCATGATTCAACGAAGCAAAGCTAGATATCTAGCTAGCTACATAGCTACGTGTAGCATGCACGGTGTGTTTCTTGCGCCCTGCATGCGCGACTGGCTTACCGAGCGTTGAAGGGCAAAAGGAGTGGGAAGATCCCAGCAGAGCCGAGATCACCAGCAGAACACTAAAGATCCGATGCATGTCTGCACCAGTCTTGCGCTGCAGCAAAAAGTTGATCAGTTGGGGAACGTAGCTAGCTAGCATGCAGCACACCGCTTGCACACACGTTTCCCGCTCCGCAGCCTGCCAAACTACGTCGGCCTACAGTAACACACCTTTCTAAGTTCCAGGGAGGCTTGGGTGCTGCAGAAGTCCAATACACCACGATAACCTTTTCACTTCTTTTGCTCGCTAGCAATACCAACGGTGTCCTGCGAGATTCGTGTGCGCACGGCGCGCAATTATGGTAAGCTATCTTTGCTGCATAGATCTAGCAAAACGCACACGAAAGAGCGGCAGCAACCTGCAGACCCAAACTGCAACTGAACGTCGTGTGTATAACGCGAGGGGGCAGGGCTCGTAATGACGCACCAATTAAAAATTCCAAGCATGCCATGACGTAAGAGACAATTTATATAATAGTCAATCGAGAATAATTTACAAGTGATGAAGTGCAGAATAATGTCAAGTTTTCAATCGTAAGTTTTGTCAAGTCAAGTGCAGTGATGAACGTAGCCCTCGTTTGCACTCTGGAGATAATCAACGGTGGGGGTTGATGAATATGGAATCACATCAGAATCTAAGTGAACTGCAGTCAGCATTGTTGGATTCCCACCCCCAAAGCTTTCGAATTCACTTGCGCTTGCTCGGGAAGATGTAGGGTTGTTGATGTGATTGCTAGTAAAACGATCGGGTTGTCCACCTTGCTCAGTGTAGTATGGTGAACCGAGAGAATGCCCAAAGCTCTCTCCAACGTCAAGCAGCGTACTTTCAAATTGAGCAGTTGTAATCCCTGACCCAGATTCACTCAGCTGACACATGGAATTGTCGGATTGACGCTGCAAAATTTGCTCAGTTTTCAAGGACTCTGTTTCCGATCTGTGTCCGGGCAATCTTGCCTCGTGTTTCATATTCCCGGTGATGTCCTGGTGGTTCCCCTGCACACTGAGGGGTGATAGGAGACTGGAGGTGTCCGTCACATAGCCACTGCTACAGCTGGTCTGGTACTGGACGGAAGAGTGAAAAGTGTTGCCGCTAGAGGAGGACCCTGACCCTGACGGGACATCAAAAATGAAGTGGGCTGGGAAACAGTCGACATTCTGCCCCTTAACCTCTGCTTCTTCTATTGGTTTCCCTTCCTCGACCCCTCCTCCCCCTGTAATTGCATTCCCCCCTGCCCCTGCCATTTCATTCCCATCAACTTTAGTAAACTGTGCCTCCTCTGTCGCCTGACTTCCTTCAACTCGGCTCCGCTCAGTCCCAGATTCGTCGACACTAACAGAGCTAATCTCGACAGGGGCACCACCATTAGATTCTGCAGCACTCGCCACACACCCAGACGAAGACGGTTCAGTCGTGACACTATCGGTCTGTCCGTTTTCATCAGAGCTCGACAAATCCCGCCCAAGAATCTCGCGTTCCTTCACGGGTAGTGGCACTGATATCTGACTTAGTTCTTCACCACTTTCTCTACTCCCTACTCCTGATCTCACTCCTCCTTCTCCTTTCCCTTTCTTGAGTGTGACAGTTTGAAGGATGGTGTCAGAAGTGGCCGATGGTTCTCCATTCAGTGAGAATTGGGAAGGATAGGGAGTGAGTAGTTCTCCTGTAATCAGTCCAAAACTCGGTGGAGCTTTCTGCACATCAAACTAATGGAAGGAAAAAATCAACCTTGAAGTCTAAACTTAGCTCATAGACTGCCAAATGTAAGGTTGTGCTTATATTATATGTAGGTCAACTAACCTTTATCTCTTCAAAGAACGGGAGGACATTGGACTTTCTGGAAGGCAAAAGTAAAGGCATGACAATCAATGTACTGTTTCACATACAGTTGGACACATTGTACCGTTGCTTATGTGCTCATGCGCGGACAACAATACTTAGTTTCTAGTGACTGGATACGTTAATGCACTTTGTAAAACTTATTCCACGTGTATGCATAAACGTTACCTTCTGTGTCTGTGACATATGATGCCAAAGGTTGTACAAATAGTGAGGAAAGCAATGCCTGCCAGTACCACTAGTGGTACGATGAAGATTAATTGCAGGGGGAAGTCCCGTCGTGGAGGTTGCGCAATGGGTGACGATGACATACTCAATCGTGTGGCGAGGGTCGGTTCATCTGAACGAGAGAAAGAGAGAAAAAATAAAACGGAAAGAGGGAGAGAGCGAGCAGAAGAGATTGCACATGAAAAGCAATAAAGTAGGTGCAATGCTCACATGATATTATTGTGCGACTATAAAATGTATTGCAAACACTGTTACTTTTCTAGCTGCTCTCCTGCGTGTGATTTGTACGTGGTAGCGGACACACAAACAGAGTACTGTAACACTCGCTGCACATTATATGCATACTGAATGTACAGTACAATACCTGGCAGCAGCTCTAGAGACGTGGTTGTAGGTGTTGGGAGCCTTGCAGGAGTGGTTGCCATGGCTCTGCTGCTAGCCGGGATGTCTGCCGGAGACACAAGAAAAACAGCTTTGAACATGTCTCGTGATAATAACAAAACCCGGTGGTAGCGGACACACAAACAGAGTACTGTAACACTCGCTGCACATTATATGCATACTGAATGTACAGTACAATACCTGGCAGCAGCTCTAGAGACGTGGTTGTAGGTGTTGGGAGCCTTGCAGGAGTGGTTTCCATGGCTCTGCTGCTAGCCGGAGTGTCTGCAGGAGACACAAGAAAAACAGCTTTGAACATGTCTCGTGATAATAACAAAACCCAGCAAGAAAAACGGAGCACATGCGCTCACAGTGACCCTGAAACACTTAGTGACTTGTGGGAAATCTTCGAGAAAAGAAAATGAGAGTTTTGGTACTGGACGGAAGAGTGAAAAGTGTTGCCGCTAGAGGAGGACCCTGACCCTGAAGGGACATCAAAAATGAAGTGGGCCGGGAAACAGTCGATGTTCTGCCCCTTAACCTCTGCTTCTTCTTCTTTCGTTGATTGGGTATTTCATTGCAAATTTTTCCAAAAAATTTGTAGGTCTCACATTTTTGCCACTAAAAACTGCCCTCTCGATGTAATATACTAATTAACTTGTTCCCAGCTATGTAAATGGTGGACCTTTCACAAATCTATACTCCGACCAGTGCGAAAGATGTTTGAGAGAAGACTTGTGCAACAGAAACCCACTGCGAAACCTACGTATACTTGCTCAGTGTCACAAGGGTCCTGCCCACCAAATTTGCACTGACAACCTTTTTGTGGTTGGCTTTGAAATTGCGAGCA
>CASHTH010002061.1:0-19246 GCA_030341885.1 Geodia barretti
TGGTATGTTTTTCAGTTTTATTAGCTCCAAGAATCGCTACCGTCCTGACCAGGTGACGAATGTATTAGTGGATTTATGAGTGTGGACAGAATGGACGCATTACTCGGCAATATTAGAGACACAATAGATGGAGGCAACTATCAAGGGATATTTCCTGAAGTCAGCTTCACGTGTAATGGCAGTATTCAGTAATGGGAGGAAGGTGGGAAAGTAATGATGAGGAGTATATTGAGCTACAGATATGGAGACCTACTGGAGATGGAGTCTACACTAAAGTTGGATACACTACAATCATTGTAAATGGGCCAGCAGCACTCTACGAGTATCCTGTCTCCCCTCCCCTGGCCTTCCAGGCTGGGGATGTTCTAGGATACTACCAGCCCCAGCCTTCTCTGAGTCAACTGAGGGTACGGTTTGAGCAAGAGGGAAGAGAACCTCAACGTGGGTATCACTACTCTGGTCTAACCAGTCCAGCCAGTGTTCTGAATATTCCTCCAGGGACTGTGTCTGATGATCGATTTCAAATACTGGTCAATCTAATCATCATTATAATTATATAGGTGCTTTGATATGGTATTATTATGCAGTGAGGGAGTCTGCCCATTCTGTCTTGGTAGGTTTATTACAGTACGTTTCATACAGTCTGACATAATAATTATTGTTCCTAGCAGAAACCACCATCTTATGGTACCGAAGCACCAACACAAGTGGAGTCAGGTGTTAAAACATCACCTTTTCCTGAAATGAAACCAACACCCACAGTGCCTAGACAGTCCAGTACAACAGGAAGTGGTAACAGCCAGTAATGTTGCCTATCACTCAACCAGTGCTCAGCTGTCAGTGACACATGAGACCTCAGCTGTGGAGTACGACTATGTCTCCACCCACCAACCACACCCTGGCCACACCCACAGTACCAGTGGAGGAGGTGTGATCATCTCTAGTAATGAGGCGTATGGAGTCACATTGGCAGAAGACATGACTGAGAATGTGTCTTATGGTGCCGCTGGTCAGAATGATATGGAACTGAGTGGTAATGTGGCCTATGGTGTGTGTCACATTGCTGTCAGAGTAAACGATACTGCGGCCATTCCTAGTGGAGATGTCGCTAGTGTCCACCAACAGAAGGCCTATGGAATGCATCACAACTAGAAACTCTTTACATTTATACGTTCTGTGACAAAAACATTGAAAAGTGTAATGCTTAGTAAGTGTGCAGTATGTGTAAGAGGTTTTGGTAGACATAAGCAATAACCATGTTGATTCGCACCGTTTTTATCGCTCGTCCGCATGCGCATGCGCACCGGAAAAATAACCCGCCGCGGGTTGACCAACAGCTCGTTTTCTGACGGAGCACCACCAGTCATGAAGTGCGTTCTTTACGTTGTGTTGCAGGCGTGTGCTCTCGCTCTTCTCTGCAACACTTTGCCGGACCAAGAAGGTAGCTACACTAGCTGCCTACACTGACTGCTATTCAAATCGACTCGTATGCCTTTTTTTCAGGCAATGGCTGTACGAGTGGGTTTATGAGTGTGGACAGAATGGACCACTTGCTGGGCAATAAAGGCGGTGTGATCCCTAGTGAGAACTATCAGGGAATATTTCCAGAAGTCGGCTTCACGTGCAGTGGCAGTATTGAGGGCTGGGTGTTTGGAGCCCGGTGGGTAGGAGGGAATGACAGAGAGTTTACAGAACTACAGATATGGAGACCTACTAGAGATGGAGCCTACACTAAAGTTGGAAACACTACAATCAATACTGACAGGATCAGCTCGGGGTTCTACGAGTATCCTCTCTCCTCTCCACTGGACTTCCAAGCTGGCGACGTGTTAGGGTATTACCAACCCCATTCTGACCAGAGTCAGTTGAGATTGCAATTTGAAGATGGTGGACGAAGGAAAAATCAAACTGGCTATTACTACATTGGTTCGAGCTCAGCCAGTGATCTCTACCTACCTTGGGGAGCCATGTCTACCAGATATCAAATACTTGTTAATGTGATCACAAGTAAGTCGATTTTATGGTATATGATGAGTGTTGTTGCAAGTGACTGTTCAGATTCTACAGATTGTGTGAGAGGTTTTGTGAGTGTGGAGAGAATAAGGCTACTTCTGGGTGTGGATCCCACCTATGGCATCGAATACAACAGTCAACGTCAGCAGATCTCACCAGAGATAAAGATCACGTGTAATGGGTTAATTACCAAATGGATTATTGGAGCTGATTGGACTTCTAGTGTTAGTTCATACCTCTATCCTGAGCTTCAAGTCTGGAGGAATGTTGGAAATGAGACATATCGGAAAATGAGTGGAACTCATGTGTTTTTTCCTTTTAGTGCGAGAGCTAATAGAATTTATGAGTACACCAAATTTGCACCCATACCAGTTGAATCTGGGGATATTCTGGGAATATTTACACCCTCCCCTTCCAGACTTCGTCTCCGGTTTGAGAACGACAACAGTAACAATCCCAAAGTCTACTACCGTTCTACTGACAATTCTGCCACATCATCTCCTTATGAGGAGCTAGACAGACAGAATAATGATCCTTCGCTGGCAACAGCATCCTATTACCCCCTTGTGTCCTTGGAGATTGGTATGTAGCTCGCTTTAGTGCCTTTATCTGAAGTTTACATTTGCTTTGTTTTCTCCCAGAGAGATATCCGCCCTCATCAGTCTTGGTATGTGTGCACACAGTGTCCACGTGATGTTGACGTTCACATGAGACTCATAACTTTGCCAGTTATGATAGTACCACTAATTGTATGCGTAGTTCTCCCACTGCCCACTCATTCTCCTAATAGGCAGAGAGCACCTGGTGACTTCACTTCCCTTCTCACTCACCTCACTTCTCTTCCATCCTCTCAGATTCTTCCCAGCTCCTCGCTGATCTCCACAGCTACCAGCCCTCTCCCCACCTCCAGAGCTCCTATACCTTCCACTGACCAGCCCTCCTCTGGCCAGTCTTCAGCTGCCATTGCTGCTGGTGTTGGGTGGTGGAGTAGCGGTGGCTCTAGTTCTGCTGATGGTAGCCCTCCTCCTGGTCATTCTGGTAGTGTTGTTGTCATGAGAAGGAGACAGGACTCCAAACCACTGGAAAATGTGGAACATAAGGGTGGATTTAGCCCTCTGGGCAATCCAGTTTACACAGGCAAGCAGATTAGCATGATGCAAGCTAGAGTTACCAAACCACTTTATAGCTGACAGTCGTAAGGAGAACTAAGCCTGAAGGTTTTTTTGACTAAGTTTTGTGAGACTTGTTCAACAAACTTACACCAGTGCTGTGAAGAGAGAAGGACCTCAAGTTTTGTCTCTGCCCTTTTTAGTCTCTGCAAAGCAGAGCTTGGTGCACACGCGACGTTTTAGATTCACAAGCAGTTTTATGGTGTGGGTGTCGACATTGACCCGATTATGGGCAACTACATGTTTTTACTGAAAATGTTGAAATGTGCATGTGATTCCCTATGTCCATCCACCTGCCTCATGTATGGTAACACACACAAACACACACAGGTATATCAGGTTCAGGACGTGCTAGTGCAGCAACAGATCACGCACTGGGCGAGCTCTACGAGACTCCTCAGACCCAGGATGAGGGAGAGGCTGTGTATGATGCACCTTCACCTGAGAATGGCGGGGCCACTAATGCTAAAGAAGCCAGTACTACTTTTGCCAAGTTCGATAACCCGCTCTACGAGGATAACTGAACGTTTTTCATAGCGTTATTTTCTTTCCTCTTTTTGCACTAATTTTACTAGTTTTTTGTGAAAACTGCCACTTTTTGTAATGTTCATGGTATTATAGCGTGAGCGTTTGCACGTATACGTATTATGGTGGCGAAGTCCCCGGGGCGCATGCGCGCCGGAGGGCTGTGCGGACGTCCGGTAAGACTTTTATGCCTCTAGCGGCAAACACAACAACACAAAAGGCAGGGCTCGACGATGGAGCGATTTCTAACTTGTGTGTTACTGTGGCTGTGTGCTTTCGAACGTTTCTGTGACGGCCTGACTAATGGAGATGGTATGTTTTTCAGTTTTATTAGCTCCAAGAATCGCTACCGTCCTGACCAGGTGACGAATGTATTAGTGGATTTATGAGTGTGGACAGAATGGACGCACTACTCGGCAATACAGGACGCACAATGGATAGTGGCAACTTTCAAGGGATATTTCCTGAAGTCAGCTTCACGTGTAATGGCAGTATTCAGAGATGGGTGTTAGGAGCAAAGTGGGAAGGACATGATGAGGAGTATATTGAGCTACAGATATGGAGACCTTCTGGAGATGGAGTCTACACTAAAGTTGGATACACTACAATCATTGTGAATGGCCCAGCAGCACTCTATGAGTATCCCGTCTCCCCTCCCCTGGCTTTCCAAGCTGGGGATGTTCTGGGGTACTACCAGCCCCAGCCTTCTCGGAGTCAACTGAGGGTACAGTTAGAGCAAGAGGGAAGAGAACCTCAACTTGGGTATTACTACTCTGGTCCAACCAGTCCAGCTAGTGTTCTGAATATTCTTCCAGGGTCTGTGTCTGATGATCGATTTCAAATACTGGTCAATGTAGTCACAGGTATATTAGTATATAGTCACAGGTATAAATTATTATAAGCGTGTCTCTGCTAATATGCAGATCCTCCAGGTTGTGGGTGTGGCTTTATGAGTGTGGAAAGAATGAGATATTTGTTGAATGTGGACACAGTCTCAAGTCTGATAGCCCCCAGTCAACGTCAGCAGATCTCACCAGAAATGAGGTTCACATGTGATGGGAACATTACCAAATGGATCATTGGAGCTGAATATGGTGAGGATGGCAACTTGTATCCTGAACTTCAATATGGAGAAATGCTGGAGATGAAACCTATAGGAAAATCAACGGCACATTCATTGAGTTACAGACACCAGTGTCAAGTAGAATTTATGAGTATGAGGACTTTTCTCCAATCCCAGTGAAATCTGGAGACATTCTTGGAATATTCTTACCTTTTTTCACCTCGTCCAGACTTCGTCTCGCATCTGAGATAGCTAGCAGTCCTGCTCAGCACTACATATTCACTGGTGTTAGTGCATCATCATCACCTTATGATGAGATTGATTTAGAACAGGATTCTGTGACAAGAGGAGCCTATCATCCCTTGGTGTCTGTGGAATTTGGTGAGGCAATCTAATCATCCATATAGGTGCTTTGATATGGTATTATTATGCAGTGAGGGAGTCTGCCCATTCTGTCTTGGTAGGTTTATTATAGTACGTTTCATAGAGTCTGACATAATAATTGTTCCTAGCAGAACCACCATCTTATAGTACTGAAGCAGTAGAGTCAGGTGTTAAAACATCACATTTTCCTGAAGTGAAACCAACACCCACAGCACCTACACAGTCCAGTACAACAGGAAGTGGAGTTTATATTGGTGTGGGTGTGGGAGTGGTGGTGCTGATAGCTGCAGGTCTCATCCTCATCTCTGTGACTGTCTGTCTCAGACGAAGGTCAAAGAAAAAGAAGCTAGTGGTAACAGCCAGTAATGTTGCCTATCACTCAACCAGTGGTCAGCTATCAGTGACACATGAGACCTCAACTGAAGAGTATGACTATGTCTCCACCCACCAACCACACCAACCACACCCTGGCCACACCCACAGTCCCAGTGGAGGAGGTGTGATCATCTCTAGTAATGAGGCGTATGGAGCCACATTGGGAGAAGACATGACTGAGAATGTGTCTTATGGTGCCGCTGGTCAGAATGATACGGAGCTGAGTGGTAATGTGGCCTATGGTGTGTGTCACACTGCTGTCAGAGAACATAGAGACAACGATGCCATGATTCCTATATAGTGATGTGTCTGGAGATGTTGCCAACAAGGCCTACGGAGTGCATCACAACTAGAAACTCTTTAAATTTATGTTCTGTGACAAAAACATTGAAAAGTGTAATGGTTAGTAAGTGTGCAGTATGTGTAAGAAGTTTTGGTAGACATAAGCAATAATTTATCGCTCGTCCGCTTGCGCATGCGCACCGGCGAAACAACGAGTAAAACCCGCCGCGGGTTTATAATACGCTCCCCACGAACCAACAGCTCGTTTTCTGACGGAGCACCACCAGTCATGAAAGGCGTTCTTTACGTTGTGTTGCAGGCGTGTGCTCTCGCTCTTCTCTGCAACACTTTGCCGGACCAAGAAGGTAGCTGCACTAGCTGCCCACACTGACTGCTATTCAAATCGACCCTTTTTTTCAGGCGATGGCTGTACGAGTGGGTTTATGAGTGTGGACAGAATGGACGACTTGCTGCGCAATGATGGCAGTGTGATCCCTAGTGAGAACTATCAGGGAATATTTCCAGAAGTCGGCTTCACGTGCAGTGGCAGTATTGAGGGCTGGGTGTTTGGAGCCCAGTGGGTAGGAGGGAATGACAGAGAGTTCACTGAGCTACAGATATGGAGATCTACTGGAGATGGGGGCTACACTAAAGTTGGAAACACTACAATAAATACTGAAAGCAAATATCGTGGATTCTACAAATATCCCCTCTCCTCTCCACTGGACTTCCAAGCTGGCGATGTGTTAGGGTACTACCAACCCCATTCTGACCAGAGTCAGTTGAGATTGCGATTTGAAGATGGTGGACGAAGGAAAAATCAAACGGGCTATTACTACATTGGTTCGAGCCCAGCCAGTGACCTCTACCTACCGTGGGGAGCAATGTCTACCAGATATCAAATACTTGTTAATGTGATCACAAGTAAGTCGATTTTACGGTATATGAGGAGTGTTATTTGTGAGTGACTGTATAATTTGACAGATTCTACAGATTGTGTGAGAGGTTTTGTGAGTGTGGAGAGAATAAGGCTACTTCTGGGTGTGGATTCCACCTATGGCATCGAATACAACAGTCCACGTCAGCAGATCTCACCAGAGATAAAGATCACGTGTAATGGGTTAATTACCAAATGGATTATTGGAGCTGATTGGACTTCTAGTGTTAGTTCATACCTCTATCCTGAGCTTCAAGTCTGGAGGAATGTTGGAAATGAGACATATCGGAAAATGAGTGGAACTCATGTGTTTTTTCCTTTTAGTGCGAGAGCTAATAGAATTTATGAGTACACCAAATTTGCATCAATACCAGTTGAATCTGGGGATATTCTGGGAATATTTACACCCTCCCCTTCCAGACTTCGTCTCCGGTTTGAGAACGACAACAGTAACAATCCCAAAGTCTACTACCGTTCTACTGACAGTTCCGCCACATCATCTCCTTATGAGGAGCTAGACAGACAGAATAATGAGCCTTCACTGTCAACAGCATCCTATTACCCCCTTGTGTCCTTGGAGATTGGTATGTAGCTCGCTATAGTGCCTTTATCTGAAGTTTACACTTTCTTTGTTTTCTCCCAGAGAGATATCCGCCCTCATCAGTCTTGGTATGTGTGTGCACACAGTGTCCACGTGATGTTGATGTTCACATGAGACTCATAACTTTGATGGTTATGATAGTACCACTAATTGTATGCATAGTTCTCCCACTGCCCACTCATTCTCCTAATAGGCAGAGAGCACCTGGTGACTTCACTTCCCTTCTCACTCACCTCACTTCTCTTCCATCCTCTCAGATTCTTCCCAGCTCCTCGCTGATCTCCACAGCTACCAGCCCTCTCCCCACCTCCAGAGCTCCTGTACCTTCCACTGACCAGCCCTCCTCTGGCCAGTCTTCAGCTGCCATTGCTGCTGGTGTGGGTGGTGGAGTAGCTGTGGCTCTGGTTCTACTGATGGTAGCCCTCCTCCTGGTCATTCTGGTGGTGTTTGTCAAGAGAAGGAGACAGGACTCCAAACCACTGGAAAATGTGGAACATAAGGGTGGATTTAGCCCTCTGGGCAATCCAGTTTACACAGGCAAGCAGATTAGCATGATGCAAGCTAGAGTTACCATATCACTTCATAGCTGACAGTCGTAAGGAGAACTAAGCCTGAAGGTTTTTTTGACTAAGTTTTGTGAGACTAGTTCAACAAACTTACACCAGTGCTGTGAAGAGAGAAGGACCTCGAGTTTTGTCTTGCGTATGTGCAAAGCAGAGCTTGGTGCACACGCGACGTTTTAGATTCACAAGCAGTTTTATGGTGTGGGTGTCGACATTTCTGACACGATCATGGCCAACTACGTGTTCTTACTGAAAATGTTGAAATGTGCATGTGATTCCCTGTGTCCATCCACCTGCCTCATGTATGGTAACACACACAAACACAGGTATTTCAGGTTCAGGACGTGCTAGTGCAGCAACAGATCACACACTAGGCGAGCTCTACGAGACTCCTCAGACCCAGGATGAGGGAGAGGCTTTGTATGATGCACCTTCACCTGAGAATGGCGGGGCCACTAATGCTAAAGAAGCCAGTACTACTTTTGCCAAGTTCGATAACCCGCTCTACGAGGATAACTGAACGTTTTTATAGCTTTATTTTCTTTCCTCTTTTTGCCCTAATTTTACTAGTTTTTTGTGAAAACTGCCACTGTTTGTAATGTTCATGGTATTATAGCGTGAGCGTTTGCACGTATACGTATTATGGTGGCGAAGTCCCCGGGGCGCATGCGCGCCGGAGGGCTGTGCGGACGTCCGGTAAGACTTTTATGCCTCTAGCGGCAAACACAACAACACAAAAGACAGGGCTCGACGATGGAGCGATTTCTAACTTGTGTGTTACTGTGGCTGTGTGCTTTCGAACGTTTCTGCGACAGCCTGACTAATGGAGATGGTATGTTTTTCAGTTTTATTAGCTCCAAGAATCGCTACCGTCAATTGACCAGGTGACGGATGTATTAGTGGATTTATGAGTGTGGACAGAATGGACGCACTACTCGACAATACAGAAGACACAATGGATAGTGGCAACTTTCAAGGGATATTTCCTGAAGTCAGCTTCACGTGTAATGGCAGTATTCAGAGATGGGTGTTAGGAGCAAAGTGGGAAGGACATGATGAGTATATTGAGCTACAGATATGGAGACTTACTGGAGATGGAGTCTACACTAAAGTTGGATACACTACAATAAATACTACCAGGAGTAATTCAGAACTCTATGAGTATCCCCTCTCCCCTCCCCTGCCCTTCCAAGCTGGGGATGTTCTGGGGTACTACCAGCCTGAGCCTTCTCGGAGTCAACTGAGGGTACGGTTTGAGCAAGAGGGAAGGGAACCTCAACGTGGGTATCACTACTCTGATCCAACCAGTCCAGCCAGTGTACTGAATATTCCTCCGGGGTCTTTGTCTGATGATCGATTTCAAATACTGGTCAATGTAGTCACAGGTATATTATTTCAGTGTATATAGTCACAGGTATAATAATATTATACGTGTGTCTCTACTAATATGCAGATCCTCCAGGTTGTGGGTGTGGCTTTATGAGTGTGGAGAGAATGAGATATTTGTTGAATGTGGACACAGTCTCAAGTTTGACAGTCCACAGTCAACGTCAGCAGATCTCACCGGAAATGAGGTTCACATGTGATGGGAACATTACCAAATGGATCATTGGAGCTGAATATGATAATAGAGACAATTTGTATCCTGAACTTCAAATATGGAGGAACGCTGGAAATGAGACATATTGGAAAATCAACGGCACATTCATTGAGTTACAGACACCAATGTCAAGTAGATTTTATGAGTATGAGGACTTAATCCCAGTGAAATCTGGAGACATTCTTGGAATATTTTTACCTACATTCAGCTCTTCCAGACTTCGCCTCTTATCTGAGTTAGCTAGCAGTCCAGCTCAGTACTACCTCTCACTTTTTTCATCACCATCATCACCTTACGATGAGATTGATTTAAAACAGGATTCTGTGACTCGAGGGGCCTATCATCCTTTGGTGTCTGTGGAATTTGGTAAGTCACTTGCTACACTACATACTATTTATTCACAGGCATTGTTTTCTTCTCTAGTGAAAGCCCCTACTTCATCAGTTATGGTATGTGTGTGATATTTGCTGTTATATGGCATAACCGTGACAGTCATGCTTACCTTCAATCACCAATAACACACATCACTTAGTTAGCTACCGCTCTGTTTCCTTCCTCTCAGATTATTCCCAGCTCCTCGCTGGTCTCCACAGCTACCAGCCCTCTCCCAACCTCCAGAGCTCATGTACCTTCCACCGAGCAGCCCTCCTCCTCCTCTGGCCAGTCTTCAGCTGCCATTGCTGCTGGTGTGGGTGGTGGAGTGGCTGTGGCTCTAGTTCTACTGATATTGGTCCTCGTCCTTGTCATTCTGGTGGTGTTTGTCAGTAGAAGAAAGCTGAAAGGAAAGCCCCAAGCAGTGGAGCAGGGGAAGGATAGAGATGATGGCAGTGCTATGGACAACCCAGTTTACACAGGCAAGCCCTGGCATGTTAAGTTAGCTTGGCTTTGCCCTGTCAGACACATGCCTTTACTCTCCACATCCTTCTAGATTTACACATTGTTGACACTGAAGTAGAGTACTATAGCTACATCATAGGTTTCCTTGATTGAAGACATACATTACACTTACACACACAACAGCTACAGTTTCAGGTGCAGGCCCCACTATACCACTGGAAGAACTCTATGACCTCCCTGGACGGGATCAGGGAAAGGGAGACGGTGTGTATGATCTACCTTCTGAAAATGGCGGAGTCTATAGTGAAGTCACTAAGACTGAAGAGCCCCCTCCTTCACCTGGTGAATATGCCAGATTTGATAACCCACTATATGACACTACATAGCTGATTTTACACATCACAGTGTGTTTTCCCATTTTATGTATTTAAGATTAATTTATGGAGTGACTTCGTTGTATCAGACCTATATACCAGACAGTTATTAACCCTCGGCGCGCATGCGCAGCGAGGGTTACAGTAGTTACCCTCGGCGCGCATGCGCAGCGAGGGTACTGTAGTTGGGTTTGTCTGTGTGTGTGTGTGTCTGTCTGTTACTCTCAATCTCACTTCTCGAATGTCTGTTCGTCTCACAAACGATACGACCTACTTAACGGGCAATGAAGGTCAGAAATTTCGAACGGTTTTCTCTGAAAATGCTCCGTTGCAAAGCTAGAGCGCTTCCACATTGTATGGCTAATGCCGGTAGTCGCCATTTTATCGCTGGCGGATAATGCGCATGCGCTTATATTTGGCACAGGCTTACCTCGACAGGGTCCGCTTGCTCTGTCTATCTTGAAGGCACAATAAGTCACAACGAATTGCGTGTATCGACTCTCGCGTGCTATCTACTACTGTAGCTAGCTCGTGTCAGACTCTCTGCGAGCTACTTCGCCGAGGGTTTGCACTTTAGTGCTTTTCATTGGGTTTGTCTGTCTGCTGTCTGTCTGTTACTCTCAATCTCATTTCTCGGGTGTTTGTTCGTCCCAGAAACGATACCATCTACCCAACAGGCGACGAAGGTCAGAAGATATGTGGGGTTTTCTCTGAAAATGCTCCGTTACAGAGCTAGAGCGCTTCCACCATTGTACAGCTAATGCGTAGTCGGCCATTTTTATCGCTGCGGAAATGCGCATGCGCTTATATCCTCGACCGGGCCGCTTGCTCTGTCTGTGTATCTTGAAGGCACAAGAAGTCACAACGAAGGGCGTGTATCGATTCTCGCATACTATCTACTACTGTAGCTAGCCCGTGTCAGACTCTCTGCGAGCTACTAGCGGGAGACCACGAGTCGAGTAAACGCATACTAATAGCAGCCCAGCCCATCAATTAGCGGTATATACCGCGCATCCCCAGTTCGCCGAGGGTTTGCACTTTAGTGCTTTTCATTATACGTGCAAGCGAGCGCGTATATCGCGCGCGCATAAGTTTCGCGGATATAAACAGGTGAGAAGGCAGGTGGCTTGCGACGGAGTGTGCGCGTCGAATATGGAGAACCTAACCCGTGTGTTACTGTGTGCGTGTGCTCTCGCTCTTTTCTGTCAGTGTGTGTACCCAGTGGGTAGAACAGAACAGCTTTTTCACAGAGCTACAGATATGGAGACCTACTGGAAATGGAGTCTACACTAAAGTGATTGAGGGTGTCCATGTTTATGCCCAACCTAGGTTATGTGTCTGAGTGGTAGCTAAGGCAGGCACTGTCCTTATGTCTTGTTCTCCGCCCAGTGTTCAGTGCATGGTTAATAGCTGCAGCTATTATAATTATTATTATTGCAGATTCTACCATCATCTATTATTAGAGGTCAAAGCACTGTTGAGTCAGGTGTGTTACATATTTTCCTGCTGAAACTAAAACTAACACTCACAAAATCCACAGCACCCACACAGACAGGTACAACAGGAAGCAGTGGTGTTCCTTCTTCAATCTCAAGTCTTACACCCACGGCACCCACTGAACTACCTCTCTGTTTTTAACAACAAACATTTGCTGCTATTGCAGTGATTTTGTCACTAGAAATACTAAAGAGCAAATTAACCTCAGAGTGCTAAGTCAGTTGGTAAAATTCTGTGCCCAGGTCTCTCCCTATTGTGTAAGGGATCGCCCACGTCCTCAGCTGGCGTAGTGTTTGTCCGAGATTACATTTAGAGACCTACACTGTTTGAGGCGGCCGAGATCAAAGGCCCGAGCTAGCTTCGTCAGCTGGACAGGGATTTCCGGTCGGCGACAACAAAGAAAAGCGGCAGACCGGGTTTTACGCGAGAAACGTGTGCCAGGAAAGTCTCATCCGCGCTCGGGGTCTGGTCCTATATACTCTGAGCTGCCTGGACACTGCATCGCTCCACCGGAGAGTAAAGGGAATGGCTTGGAGAGCTGGCGTTATCCGCTGCGCGGCAGCAGCATTATTTTTGATGCTGAGTTCGGTGAGTTGCTAGTTCTCGTGTGTGTGTGCGCGGAGACAGGGGAATGCAAAGTGTTCTAGCAATGCAAGTAAGAACAGAGAACGTAGAGAACGGCGGCGACCGGGCTATTTGTGCAATGCATTAGTAACTACACCAAACGCCCTATGCATAGAAACATAGCGAGCTATTGAATGCATTGATGTGACGTGACGCATTTCACACAGTGGTCGCCTCCTCTTCCAGGTAATGTCGACAGTGGAGGGTAACTACACGCTAGAGATTTTGATGCTGAGCTATGAAAATCCTTCTCACATGGCAAAATCACTGGAGAACTTTAGGCTTGGATGTTGTGAGCTGGACACGACAACTCCATGCAGGCCTTGTGACAATGCCTTCCGTGTGTGTGTTCGGAACATCCCTACTATTGAGGGTGACTGCGATCTAAATCAGCAGGATAGCACGCTAATTGCAGAAGATGACGATGATCTGATGTTCACCATAGGAGACGATATTGGAGGACTCTCTAATCCCATCACAGTGTCTGGGGAGATGTGGGTATGTGGTCTAATTGTCAGAGAGGGAGGTCGTTTCCCTTTGCTGCATGTTCCTACTTAAAAAGTATGCTTGGTCAGATTTGTATGGTTTGGCAAGCTCAACAAATCCACTCGTTCATCAGTCCTCTCTGTCTCTTGGTATAGGGAAAAGTTGAGGTGGTGTTCACTGTATTTGACCTCGACCCTGACGTCCACAATAGAGTCCTCTTCAGATATAGTGGACAATATAGTCATCTATCCTAATATACCTGCCGTTTCTTCAGCTAACGACCCGTTCTCTGATCCAATGCTCTTCTCTGGCAATGCCAGCTACTCTCACCTCGAGCTAGCATTCAGACTGACGTGCGGTCCAGACTCCTACGGCCCAGACTGTACCTTCTGTGTTCCCACCAACGACAGCACCGGACACTACAGTTGTAACAATGTCACAGGAGAGAAGAAGTGTCTGGACGGCTACCAGAGACGAGAGTGTAATGATTGTGTTCCAGCCAAGACATGCAGTGAGAGACTATCTCTGTGCATGTCTCCACATAGTCTGTCTGTCACCGTACAGGTCCTGAGAGAGGCTACTGTGAAGACCCAGGGGACTGTGTATGCTATCCTGGGTTCTCTGGAGACGACTGCAGTGAGTACACGACACTCCCATTGGTAGCTATTGGTTTCAGTGTGTCCCTCTCTCACCGGTCCTAGGTGAGCTAGTGTGCAGTGGCCAGATTTGCAACAGTAGCTCTTGCAAACGGGAACACAAATTTCTCAGCTACACTTGTGGACAGGAGTGTGTGGTGAGTACCACCGACCATGGCATGTTAGTCCAGCCTAGTTTCTCTAATTATTATACAAATTTTTATGTGCCGAGTTGACTAACTGCCGATTCATTATAGGCATACCAACTCACATCAAACAAACGTTTCTCCAGACCCAACCACAGCATGTGCAGAAGCAATTATTTTTGTCAAGCCCAGTTGAGTAGAACTACAAAGATAACTCAGACAGCTAATTGCCTGTCTCAGCAATTGATGTTGATGCAGAGCCTTTTCCCTTACAGAACGATACCTGTGAGTGCCAGGAGTGCCCGTGTGAAGTGGAGTGTGGGGAGAACGGAGAGTGTGTGAGGAGAGAGGAAGGTGACACCTGTGAATGCAGTGAAGGCTACAGATACAATGGAGAACTTTGTGAAACTATTCCCACCACTGCCACACGTGAGTTGTGCAATAGGAAGTGGTGTTTCTTCTTCAGCCCTGACCATTGCTACACCCACAAAATCCACTACTGCCACAGAGTCTGGTACAACAGGAAGTGAAGTGTATATTTTTGTAGGAGTGAGTGTGGGAGTGGTGGTGCTGATAGCTGCAGGTCTCATCCTCATCTCTGTGACTGTGTGTCTCAGACAAAGGTCAAAGAAGAAGCTACTAATCAATACTGAAAATGTTGCCTATGGCAAGGGTCTGGAATTGAAAGACAACGCTGCCTACACCTCCACAGTCACTGGGGGTGGGACTAAGGATGATGAGGGAAACTACGACTATGTCTCAAGGGATGAAGTAACTGCTACCTCCAGCAATCTCTCCATGTCAGCCAACCAGGCATATGGACTGTTGCAGAGCTAGGAACTTGTAGTTTTGTGATTCTTGACTTCATCACGTTTCCCACGAGTCAGCGCGCGCATGCGCAACAAAGTTTCGCGGACGACGGTCATAAAAAAGAAAGGTCACAGTGCAGTACAGTGTAGTGCGTCGGAGATGTTAACCCGTGTGCTATTGAGTGCGTGCGCTCTCGCTCTTTTCTGCGAGTGTATGACTGAAGGAGACGGTATGCGATTTTTAGCCGTAGCTAGCCAGCTCTCGATTGGTCTTTCCCCAGGTGATGGTTGCACTCGCGGGTTTATGAGTCTTGACAGAATGGATAGATTACTGGGAAATATTGGGACCCAAGCAGTTGCTAGCAACTTTCAATTAATATATCCTGAAGTTAGCTTCACATGCAATGGCAGTATTCAGAGCTGGGTGTTTGGAGCCCAGTGGGAAGGAGGAGAGAGCTTTTTCACAGAGCTACAGTTATGGAGACCTACTGGAGATGGAGTCTACACTAAAGTTGGATACACTACAATCAATACTGCCAGGAGTAATTCAGAACTCTATGAGTATACCCTCTCTCCTCCCCTGGCCTTCCAAGCTGGGGATGTTCTGGGATACTACCAGCCCCAGCCTTCTCTGAGTCAGTTGAGACTGCTGCTTGTACAAGATGGAAGAGAGAGTCAAGTTGGATACAGGTATTCCAGAAGTAGTCCAGCCAGTTTGCTGAATATCACTTTAAGATTTGAGTCTATTAGGTTTCAGTTGTTTGTCAACGTAGTCACAGGTAAGTATTGTATTTTCCTTGCTCAGTGGGGTAAACCTAATCTGCATCAGATCCTCCAGGTTGTGGGCGTGGCTTCATGAGTGTTGAAAGAATGAGACTTTCCCTAAACCTGGACTCTGTTTCACCCATTATATACACCGTTCAACGTCAGCAGATCTCACCAGAAATGAGGTTCACATGTGATGGGAACATTACCAAATGGATCGTTGGAGCTGACTATGCTCCAAGTGACAGCTTGAACTATGGAGGGAATGACATCTTGTATCCTGAACTTCAAATATGGAGAAAAGCTGGAGATGAAACCTATGATAAGATTAGTGGAACATTTATTGAGGCTCCAACATTAGTGAACACTAGGATTTATGAATATGATAACTTCTCCCCGATCCCAGTAAAGTCTGGAGACATTCTTGGAATATTTATACCTCGACATGCCTTCTCCAGACTTCGTATCTTGTCTGAGAATACTACCAGTCCCACTCAGTATTATCAGTTCACTGATGCCTTTGCCGCAGTATCACCTCACAATGTGTTTGACATAGGAAACCAGTTTGTGAGAACATCATCCTACCATCCGTTGGTGTCTGTGGAGTTTGGTAAGCATCTTGACGTTAAATATTCATCGAAATAACTTTCACTTTTCCCCAGTGAGAAGTCCTACCTCATCAGTCATGGTAAGTGAGAAGACATAAAGTTAGTGTATAGGTTCATAGTAGGTAATCCTTACCTTATGTTACCGCCCACTCAAATGTAGGCAGATACTAGTGACTTCATTTCCTTTGCCCATTTACCAACAGTCTCCTTCCTCTCCAGATTATATCCAGCTCCTCACTGGCTTCCACGGTTACCAGCCCTCTCCCCACCTCCAGAGCTCCTGTACCTTCCACCGACCAGCCCTCCTCCTCCTCCTCTGGCCAGTCTTCAGCTGCCATTGCTGCTGGTGTTGGTGGTGGGGTGGCTGTGGCTCTAGTTCTACTGATATTGGTCCTCGTCCTTGTCATTCTGGTGGTGTTTGTCAAAAAAAGAAAGCAGAAAGGAAAGCCTCAAGCAGTGGAGCAGGGGAAGGATAGAAATGGTGGCAGTGCTATGGACAACCCTGTTTACACAGGCAAGTCAGAGTGTAGTGCACCATAGATACTGTGTACCTCATTAGATGTTGGGGGGCTTTAGTCCTTAAGCTTTATGGTTCTGCTACATACCATGTGCCGTATATACTTAGGAATGAGCAACTTGATATGCACCCTAACTGGAACTTTCAGTTTGTTAATCTCTAAGGCATTATTATCTCACATGGATGATACATATTATGTACACAGGTGTGGCTTCAGGTGCAGACCCTACTGCAGCCACTATACCATTGGAAGAACTCTATGACCTCCCTGGACGGGATGAGGGAAGGGGAGACGGTGTGTATGATCTACCTTCTGAAAGTGGCGGAGTCTATAGTAAAGTCACTAAGACTGAAGAGCCCCCTCCTTCACCTGGTGAATACGCCAAATTTGATAACCCACTATATGACACTACATAACTGATTTTACACATCACAGTGTGTTTTCCATTTTCAATATGGATTGACTTCGACACACGTCGTGCAAGCAAGCGTGGCGCGCGCATGCGCTACCGAAGTTTCGAAGGCAGGCGGAGGGCTTGCGACGACAGTGCTGGTGTGCGTCGGACATGGACCAATTATTGTTAACCCGTGTGTTACTGAGTGCGGGTGCTCTCGCACTTTTGTCCCAGTGTATGACTGAAGGAGACGGTATGCGATTTTTAGCCGTAGCTAGCCAGCTCTCGATTGGAATATCTTTCCCCAGGTGATGGTTGCACTCGTGGGTTTATGAGTCTTGACAGATTACTGGACAATATTGGGACCCGAGTATTTGCTAGCAACTTTTCAAGTAATATATCCTGAAGTCAGCTTCACATGTAATGGCAGTATTCAGAGCTGGGTGTTTGGAGCCCAGTGGGAAGGACAGAACATCTTTTTCACAGAGCTACAGATATGGAGACCTACTGGAGATGGAGTCTATACACTACAATCAATACTGCCAGGAGTAATTCAGAACTCTATGAGTATCCCCTCTCCCCTCCCCTGGCCTTCCAAGCTGGGGATGTTTTGGGATACTCCAGCCTGAGCCTTTCCTGAGTCAATTGAGTCTGCTGCTTGTACAAGATGGAAGCAACTTGAATATGTGTATTCTAGAACTGCTCCAGCACGTTTGCTGGATATCAATTCAGGAAGTAGGTCTATTAGGTTTCAGTTGTTTGTCAACGTAGTCACAGGTAAGTATTTTATTTTCCTTGCTCAGTGGGGTAAGCTTAATCCACCAGATCCTCCAGGTTGTGGGCGTGGCTTCATGAGTGTTGAAAGAATGAGACTTTCCCTAAACCGGGACTCTGTTTCACTGCCCATTATATACACCGTTCAACGTCAGCAGATCTCACCAGAAATGAGGTTCACATGTGATGGGAACATTACCAAATGGATCATTGGAGCTGACTATGGTGCAGAGGACACCTTTATCCTGAGCTACAAAGTATGGAGAAAAGCTGGAGATGAAACCTATAATAAGATTAGTGGAACATTTATTCGGGCTCCAACATTAGTGAATACTAAGATTTATGAATATGATAACTTCTCCCCGATCCCAGTAAAGTCTGGAGACATTCTTGGAATATTTACACCTCGACATGCCTCCTCCAGACTTCGCCTCTTGTCTGAGGATACTACCAGTCCCACTCAATATTTTATGGCCACTGATGAGTCTGCCACAGTATCACCTCACAATGTGTTTGACATAGGAAACCAGTTTGTGATAACATCATCCTACATCCATTGGTGTCTGTGGAGTTTGGTAAGCATCTTGCACGTTATATATAAAATCGAAATAACTCCTTCACTTTTCCCCAGTGAGAAGTCCTACACTCATCAGTCATGGTATGTTTGTGATTGAGGGTGTCCATGTATTTATGCCCAACCCAGGTTAAAATGTGTATGTGCCTGAGTGGTAAGGCAGGCACTGTCGATAGTTCCCTTAGGTCTTGTTTCCGCCTAGTGCATGGTTAGTAGCGTAGCTAGTGCTATTCATTATTGCAGATTCTACCATCATCTATTATTAGAGGTCTAAGCACTGTTGAGTTCAGGTGTTTAGATCTTTTCCTGCTGAAACTAAAACTAACACTCACATACCACAGCACCCACACAGGCAGGAAGTCGTGTTCCTTCTTCAATCTGCAAGTCTTACACCCCAGGCAGAAGTCCAAACTGAAGTGGTGTGTGTTCCTTCTTCAGCCCTGACCATTGCTACACCCACAAAGTCCACTTGCTGCCACAGAGTCTGGTACAACAGAAGTGAAGTGTATATTTGTTGTAGGAGTGAGTGTTTGGTTGTGGTGCTGATAGCTACAAGTCTCATCATCATCTCTGTGACTGTGTGTCTCAGACAAAGTCAAAGAGAAGCTACTAATCATACTGAAAATGTTGCCTATGGCAAGGGTCTGGAATGAAAGACACGTTGCCTACACCTCCACAGCCACTGAAGCGATA
>CASHTH010002063.1:0-25441 GCA_030341885.1 Geodia barretti
CCACGTCTTGTCGCGCACCGTTGGACACTCGCACCTGTGCAACTTCCGGTCCGGCGTGTCGGTGTCGTTTGTACGGCAGTCTCGTCCGCGCACACCTGCCCCGCCAGGATCTTGCCGTGATCGCATGATGGCGAGCCGGTCGCACAGGGCCGCAGCCTCTTCCATGTAGTGAGTGGACATCAAGACGGTCACGCCCGCCTGCTTCATCGTCTCCAGCTCTTGCCATACACTGTTGCGCCCTTGAGGGTCTAGGCCGGTCGTAGGCTCGTCGAGCACGATTACCTGCGGTTTGGTCATGAATGCCCTGGCTATTGCGAGGCGTCTCTTCATCCGCGGAAAGGTTGTCGATCTCCTCGTTCGACTTATCGGTGAGGTCGAAGTACATCAGCACGGCATCCGCTCTTTGCTCCGCCTGTGCGCGTGAAAGCCCGGCGATGAATCCGTACGTAATGAGGTTATCCCTGGCATTGAGGTCGGTGTCGAGGCCGTCCTGCTGAGGTCACTACACTCCAGCACATTGTCGCCTGCGCTCGACCCTCACGTGACAAAGCTCGATGCGCCACGATGCCATTTCCCGCCGGTCGAGAGGGACAGGAACCCAGCTCACCATGCGCATCGTGGTGGTCTTGCCCGCGCCGTTCGGGCCTAACAGACCGTAGGTCTCGCGTGAGGCGCACACCTCGCCCAGAAGGACTAGTATGTCGGCAACTGCGACGACGCTCAATCCAATCAGGCTTGCATGCATCGCGAGTGCTGTTACTATAGACGATCTTGTGACTCTCCGACCGTTCACGTGCGCTCCTTTGGCAATCAAGATCCCAGGAGTCCATTAGTGGGCCTCAACGACTCTCTAGCTCTCGCATTAGGCTGCCGTATCGCCAACAAAACCGATGAAGTGTGACCACACAAAGATGAATCTCATCGACCGTAAGCTGCGAGCCGGGCACCCCGTGGGACGCTGTGAGCCCTAAAGTCTCGACAGTTCCACACAACGCTCTCAGTGACACAACTCGTCTCCATCGAGCGCAAATCTTGTTCACTTGCCTACTATTCGGAGGCTGAATCGGGGCTTTCGATATCGCCTGCCCAGAGTCGCTGCATCTCGGCGGAGGCCAAGAGCAGGTGGTTGAGCGTTCCTTCATCGTCCACACGACCTTCCTTCAGAACGACAATGTGGTCGGCGCGGCGGAGGGCCTCCCTCCGGTTGGAGACTGCGAGGACGGTGCTGTTCGGGCGATCCGAGAGTCTCTCCCAAAGAATCTGCTCGGTCTCAACGTCGAGGCCGCTCGACAGATCGTCGAAAATCAGCAGCTCCGGGTCTCGAACGAACATCCTCGCGGCGGCGGCCCTTCTCTGCTGTCCCCCGGAGAGCTTCACCCCGCGCGGCCCCACAACGGTGTCCAGTCCCTTTTCAAGGGCTGCAACGTCCGGTTCTAGCACGGCTGAGCGGACGGCTCCGCGTAGGTCCACCGAGTCCTCTTCCAACCCCATTAGGATGTTGGAGCGCAGTTCCTCGCTGAGAGTCTGACGGCGCTTGCGAGTATCGAGAGCGATCTCCACTCTTAGAGGCAGCGAAGAAATCTAATACTCGTCGACGGTTCGCGTCGACTTCACTGTCCGTTCCGACCATATCTCACCGAAACACTATGTCGCCGTAGCGACCCAATGAGCGCGCGAATGAGCGTTGTCTTGCCGGATCCGATGCGCCCTGTGATGACCGTGAACGTCCCACGACGCAATGTCAAGTCGACATCCCGCACGCCGCGGTTCGAATCGAGGTAAACGAACGTGAGTCCACGCACATTCATGCTTTTCAGCCGATCATCGTCCCTGATGGTAATCGACGGCACCTCCGGCAGGTCTCCGGAGAGAAAGCTCCGGCTCGGCGGACCAACTCTTCCGGCGGAGCGCCCGGCATGAGCTCCAACGCCCTCCTGAGTGAGACATCCATCTGGCGGTAGCCGTTCAGCACCTCACCTATGCCGGCGCCGACATTTCCGACATTCGCGAGAAAGAATACAAAGAGCGTCAGGTCTCCTACGTAAACGTCGTCCGCCATAGCACCGGCGCCGCGAATCAGAACGAGCCTGGTTACAAGGACGTTGATGTTGAAGAAGACGCCTCTCAGGAAATCCCGAAGGACGCTCTCTTGAATGGCTTTCGGGATTTCTCGTCTCTTCCCAATTTCGTTATGCGCGCTGAACACGGTCTTTTCGGCTCCGGCCACCTGAATCGCTTCAACGAGGTTGAAGGCTTCCCCGAACAGACCGTTTACAGTCGCCCTTTGTTCTCTCGGCTTTCTTCCATGGGCGTGAGATGACCCCCTGAGACGTAAGGCCACCGCAATAATCAGCGCCAGCGGTACGAATACGGTGAACGTGAGGGAAGCGCTAATCCTCGCCATAATCACGATGCCTACAATCGCCAGCAGACCGTTAGCCAGGAGGTTCGTGATGTCCTCAAGGTAGTCGTGTATCAATTGCACATCGTCTCGCGAAAACGGTTCACTGCCTCTCCGCTCGAGTGGGGGAGCGGACGGTAACCTGGCAGGCTCATGATGTATGCGAAGATGTTGCGTTGAAAGAGCGCGCGAACGTTGAACGCTCCGTAGTAGTAGGTGACGACCGACCCAGTATTCTGAAGAGTCGCCGCCACTCGAACGCAACCAGGATACCGATAAGCTCCCATACGCCGAACCATGCCGTAGCCTGACCTGTTAGAGAATCGAATACCGAGCGCTGCGTTAACGCGACAAGCGTCGGGAATGTCACCGAGATCGAAATGTTCAGAATCGTATGTTGATCAGCTGCCACTGTATGAAGAGGAACCCAGTAGGGTGTACTGCCACGTGCTCATGCGAGTACCTCCTCCAGCCCCGTCCGCAATAGACTGTGGAAATGAGATGCTGGGTCGTTGGCGAGAGAAATTCGGTCGCCGTGCTCGACGACTCGTCCATCGTCAAGCAGCAATATCTCATCGCAGCGTTCAAGAGTGGGCAGGTGATGCGCGATGATAATTGCGGTGCGACCCTGAACGAGCTTGTCGACGGTGCGCTCGATAAGTTGCTCGGTACTGCGGTCCAGCCGGGACGATGCCTCGTCCAGTATCACTACGCTGGGGTCCTTCAGGAAAGCGCAAGCGAATGCGAGAAGCTGTGCCTCGCCGGCGGACAGTCTCCACCGTCGGTCTGCAATTCCGTATCGAGACCATTCGGGAGTTCCCGCAGCCACGATCCGAGACCGAGATCGCTGACCACCTCCAACAAACGCTCGTCCGGCACGGTTGTGTCGTAGAACGTCAGATTGTCGCGGATCGTACCGTGGAAGAGCCGGACGTCCTGCGTCACCAAAGCGATCATGTCCCGCAACTCGCGCAGCCTCGCTCCGCGAGTGTCCTCGCCCCCGAGAGTAATCCGTCCGCTACTGTGCTCGTACAGTCGGAAGAGCAGTCGGGAGATCGTCGTCTTCCCGCTACCGGTTCGTCCGATGAGTCCCAACACCCGTCCGGGCGCCAGGGTGAACGAAACGTCTCGTAAAACGGGTTCCTCAGGTACGTAGGCGAAGTTGACGCCATCGAACCGGACACCGAGCGCACCATCAGGAAATTTTACACCCGACCCATTGACGATCTTAGACCGCGTGTTCAACATGTCCGCAATTCTGACGATGCTCCCTCCGGCGCGTTGAAGATCGTTAAGCTGCCAGGTGAACCGGTAGTACCGGTTCGGAAACCATATGCGTGTAGTGCAAGATCAGGTACACGGCTCCTATAGTCGCAAGACCATTCAGGAAAAGGTTTGCGCCCGCGAGAGCGAGGGGGCCGTGATGAGTGATGAGAATAGGTGATATTTGAATAGGTTGAACATCACCATGGTAGCCAGGTACCTTCGGAACCAATTCGAATGTGCCAGTGAAAGCCCCGCACAGCGTATGCCTGGGCGGCGTTTGTGCGAACGTCCTCCCGACCGGCGCATTCTTTCCTCGATAAATCCGAGGGCGTTTGCAGCCGCCTCCTGAGTCCTCTGATATCGACCGACAGCGATGTTTCTCAGGCTCGACAGGGTCACAAGACGCCGCCGCTGAAGATGGCAAGTGCCAAACCGGCCGCCAATCTTCCCGAAACAGCAGTGCGACTATGCCACAGAGCAGCAGCAGGCTCCCCATGACATGTATGACGAACGTTGAAAAGAATTGGCCCAGCTGCTTTGCGTCTCCGTCGATGCGCTCGATCATTTCGCCGGGCGTGTGCTCGTTGTGAAACGACATGTCGAGATGAAGGGCATGACGGGCCAGATCGGAACGCAGGGCGTTTGTAGCAGTCCAGGCAACCCTCCCGCGCTTGTGTATGTGGCAAGAACGTTGACAACTTGCTGAAGAACTGCAATGCTATATAGACCGGGGCCGGTACGTTGACTTTTGGCGGTAACGCGTGCTGCGTGAAAACGGACGGTTCCTGAGAGGTTTGTGTTGCTTGGCTGGGGGGATACAATAAAGTAGCTGAGTAAATATCTTCCTAATATCTGAGGATTTGCCAACTGCAGACCAATACTTCCCAAGAGCAGGACCGCAACTATGGCGAACAGCCGCTTCTGGTTCGCTACATACCGTATGAGCAGTTCGGCGTACTGACGGACGCCAACGCTGTCCTTACGGCCGGCTGAGATGGATGGATTCTGTGAACTCATGAGACTCGGTCAATCGCAGGCACAGTACTGCCTGGGATGTAGCTGACGGGTGGAGCTAATATCATCCAATAGGATGATTTAGTATCCATTATGGATGGCTTATCGGTTCGCCGTCAATGAATTTATCCCAAACTGGCATGTCTAAGAGGGAGTTGCGGCTAGGAGGAGTTGTCAGAAGCTAGACGCCGAATGACTGTTGGATTATCTGATGGCGCCAGTCAGAGGTTGATGGCAGACTCTTGAAAACTGGAGACGGAGCGCGGGAAGTTAAGGGTAGGCAGGGCAGTCGCTCATAACTGGAGCAGAAGCGGTAGGGAGTACTGCCCATCCTGTCCTTGTAGGTCTAACCGTCGATAGTGATATATGGAAACAACCGCGAAACTGTTAGCCCATGCCACCGAAAAGGGTGTATGGGGAAGTCATCAGCAACTCTTCGAATGGCCTTCCGTGAGCCGATATGGCCGACATGTAGGAATGCCGGCCTTTCGTCCGGAAATGTCCTATACCATCTCAGTACTCGCCCGTACTGACAATACGGGCGATCAATCGATCAATCTGCTTGCCGTGTGCCGTGTGATCATTCGGTTTTGCCATGCGGTAGCCCACACGATGCTCAGTAAATATGAATCTCGGGTTGCTCACGTCGTCGCCCAGCTTGCGGCGCAAAACCTTGACGAAGGCGCGCAAGACCTGTGAATTACCAGATGCCTTCCCAACCCAGACTCGTTCCAGAAGCTGATCGTGAGTCAACACTCGTCCAGAGTTGATGGACAACTCGAACAGCAACTTGTACTCGGTCGCTGTCAAGATACACCGGGCGTCCCGCCACCGTCACACCACGTTCAGCGTAGTTTATCTTCAGGTCGCCTTGCAAATAGGGATCGAGAGCCTGACTGCGACCGTACACAGCTTTCCTGTATAGGGCCGCACTGATTCTCGCCATCAGTTCGGTTGCGTAAGGGCTTGACGATGTAGTCGGCGGCTCCCAGATCGAAGGCCTCAGAAATTATCTGATCCCTACCATATCCCGATAGGAAGATGATCGGGGCATCGGTGATCTGGGAGATACTCTTCACGATTTCGAATTCGTTGCTCCCTGCCAGCACTAGGTCAAGTAGGACGAGGCTGGGCTTATAATCGTAGATTTGGCGGATGACTTCGTCCAGATTGCCGGTCGTTATCGGGAAATAGCCCCCTCCCGAGAGCGTGTCCCGGACGTACCTTAGTATCTGCGGGTCTTCGTCGACGGCGAGAATGCGCTCTTGCTCGCTGTCCGTCTGCTCCACGCGGGCAGGAAGCTGAGGAGAGATGGCGGCTGCGACTTTCTCGTCCTCGCTCGCGACCGGAATGGTGAAGGTGACCCGCGTGCCAAGTTCCGGTCCGGCGCTCTCGGCCGATATTTCGCCTCCGTGCGCCTCCACTATCCCTTTACAGACCGCAAGGTCCAGACCTGCTCTCTCAATCTGGCACCTTCCTTCGTCACCATCGGCCCAGGAGAACTTCCTGAACAAGTGAGGTAGGCGTTCGGTGGATACGCCTCGACCCTCGTCCGTGACGGTCACCGCGACATGTGCGTCGACCTGAGAGGCAGTCACCCTGATAGTGGACTCCTCGGGCGAGTTCTTGGACGCGTTGGAGAAGAGAGTGTTCATGGCCTTCATGATTCGCTGTCTATCCGCCATCACTCGAGGTAGGTCCGGCGGGAGATCGGTGATCACATCGTTCTTTGCTTCACCGCTCAGGAATGCGTTCCTAGCCTCCACGACTATGCCTGCCAGATCCGTAGGTTCAGAGTTGATCGAGAAGGTCCCTGCTTCAATCCGCGTTGCATCAAGAAGGTTGTTGATGAGGTCGCGAATTTGATCGGTCTGCTCATTGATGATCCGGAAGAACTGTTGCGTCTCGGCAGGGTCGAGAGGGCATGGCGAGCCAAGCACCGTAGCCGTGGAGCCTTTGATGGTGGTGAGGGGCGTCAGCAGTTCGTCGTTCACCATGCCGAGAAACTCAGCTCGCAGCCGTTCCACCTCTTGCAGCGGCGTCATGTCCTGCACGGTAACGACAACGGACACGATGTCCCCCTCGTCGGAGTAGATCGGTCTGGCATTTACGAGAGTAGTCACCGACTGACCATTGGGCAGGTAGATGACGATTCCTCGTCACGGCAACGTCTCGCCAGCTGTCTCAATCCTGTGCAAGAGCGACGTCGGCAGAGCAGCTTTCGCGTCCATCCGCACGCCGGAAGGTCATCACACTGAGTAGGTGCTCAAGGGAGTCGCCTTGCCCACTAACGCCGCCGACCATTCGTCTCGTCTCCTCATTGAGTGACAGACGTCTCCCGTCTTGGCGTCCAGTACGAAAACGCCCATGGGCGAGGAGTTGAGCAGGGCTTGTAGGTCGGACTTTGCGCGCTGTTCGGCCCTGTATTTGAGGGCGTTTGAGATCGCTATCGCGGCCTGAGAGGCGAACATGTCGATGGTATTTTCGTCATCGAGTGTGAACTCCTGGCCATCCACCTTTTCGGTGAGATAGATGCTGCCTAAGAGCTCGCCCTTATGGCGAATCGGCATTCCCAGGAAGGTCTTCATCTGAGGGTGATTTTCAGGAAACCCCACCGAGGTTGGGTGATCGGCAATGTCACTGAGTCTTAGCGGTCTGTGATCGTCCGCAGGTGTCCGAGGAGCCCGATCGCCTTGGGCCAACTCCCCACTCGGCGTGTCTGTTCGGCAGTGATGCCGCATGTGACGAATTCCTGTACTTGACCACTGTCGTCAAAGACCAGAAGCGCGCCGTATCGGGCGTCGGTCAGCGTGCAGGCGCCATCCACGACCGCCTGTAGGGTAGTGTTCAGGTCGAGGCTGGCGGTGATGCGAAGACTGGCATCGCTGAGCTTGGAGAGACGCTCTCGCAGTTCCTCACTCTTCTGCTTTTGTTGCCCGGCTTCTAGCATTGCTCCACCTGCTAACCCGAACCTTGCGGGGGCAATCCCGCCTTGCGTCCTTCTCGCCGTGACTCTGCGTCACTTGGGCCCTTGACGAACGTAGTCGAACACCCGCCCATGAGGGTTATGCCCCTGCCTTCGTCCTACCCGCCCGAAGGACTATCCCGTAGGCCAAGCCTAGCACCGGAATGACCGCGAATACTAGGGGACGTGCCACTTTTAAAGCCCGGTGGCGTCCTTGTAGATGGCCAGGAACTCGCTCACGTCCCCGGCAACGCTTGCACACAGCAGGCCCCCGCCGGATGCACGAGCAACAATAGCGCTCGCTCCCAGATGCTGTGGCCTTCGGCCAGCCCTTCGGTGAGCCCGCCGAAAGCGGCGAACAGAAGATGGACGATGGCCAGCGCGAGAATGATGTACCCGGCAAACCTCATTTCGGCTGTCTCCCGGTCTGAGACTGCATATCATAAACAGATTATAGGATAGGGTGTCAAGAGTCCCGGCAGCCGGGGAGAGGGCAATCACATTTAGAGTTGGCAGACACACTGTAAATCGTCACTCCGGCGAAGGCCGGAGTTCACAGGGGTGGGTTGGGAGACTCTCCCAAGGCTGACTCTGAGCGAAATGCGATTGCCTGGCCCACTCCACCGTCCGTGCACATCCGCCCGAATTAGGGTACGCTTTGAGGTCGAAACCATAGCGGCTATAGGAGTGTGCCGATGTCCGATGTCGGTGAATTCAACCTTGAGACCCTGTTCTCATCCCGCGTCCCGGAACCCGCGCAGCGCGCGTCATCAACCGCGCGAAGTACGACTTCGCAATCGCCTATCCCGATCCAGATACGGTCCCGACCGAGGCGCTCGCCGAGTGCGTCAGGGACGCCGTCGCAGAGGAGGGTCGCGACCTCGCCATCTATCCCCACGACCACGGCTACCCGCCCCTTCGCGAGTACGTCGCCAGCAAGCTGGCGCGCGACCGCGGCATCGAGGTGGAGGCCGACGACATCCTTCTCGCCGACGGCTCCAGCCAGCCGAACCACATCCTCATCGAGGCCCTGATCGACCCGGGCGATGTGGTCTTCACCGAGCACTTCGTGTATAGCGGGACCCTTCGGCAGCTCCAGCGCTTCCGCGCGGACGTTCGCGGCATCGAATGCGACGACGACGGAATGCTCCCCGACGCCCTCGAGACCGCCATCGTCCAAGCGAGAAACGAAGGCAAGCGCCCCAAGCTCATATACACCATCCCAATGTTCCAGAACCCGCAGGGATGGACGATGTCCCTGGAGCGACGCCAGGCCATGCTCGATGTCGCCCGCAGGCAGGGCGTTGCCATAGTCGAGGACGACTGCTACGTCGACCTTCGTATTGAAGGCGAGAACGTGCCGTCCATCGCGTCCCTCGACGAGGACGGCATCGTCAGCTACGTCGGCTCGTTCTCCAAGATCACCGGCCCCGGCATGAGGATCGGCTACGTCGCGGCCTCCGACGAGATGATGCAGCGGCTCAGGCCCATCAAGAGCGGCGGTGGCGTGAACCAGTTCGCCTCGTGGGCCATCCACCGGTTCGCCGAGCGGCACCTCGACGACCACATTCGCAAGATCAACGGCGTCCAGCGCGTGAAGCGCGACGCCATGCTCTCCGCCCTCGGCGAGAACTTCGGCTCCGAGGCCGCGTGGAGCAGGGCCCGACGGCGGCCTCTTCGTGTGGCTTGAACTGCCCGAAGGCGCAGACCTCGTCGACGCACAGGACGCCGCGTGGGAGGCCGGTGTCGGCTACCAGGCGGGCCCGATCTTCTGCCCCGACGGTGTTTCGGCGAGGAACTATGCCCGCCTGTGCTACGGCTACAACAAGCCCGACGAGATCCGCGAGGGCATCGCGCGACTGGCCGACGTTCTCACCCGCGAAGGCCACCTGCCCACATAGCTAGCATGAAGATCCTCGGCATCGAGACATCCTGCGACGAGACGGCCGCCGCCGTCATCGAGGACGGGCGGACCATCCACTCCAACGTCGTCGCGTCCCAGGTCGAGATGCACGCCGAGTACGGCGGCATCGTTCCGGAGATCGCCTCGCGCCAGCACATGCTCACGTTCAACGCCGTGGTGAGGGAGGCCATGGAGCAGGGCGTCCATCGAGCTGCGCGACCTCGACGGTATCGCCGTCACCTACGGCCCCGGACTTGCGGGCGCCCTCCTCGTCGGCGTGAACGCGGCAAAGGGGCCTCGCGCTCGCAGAGAATACCCCGCTGGTCGGCATCAACCACCTCGAAGGCCACATCTACGCGGCATGGCTGGAGGACATCCCCGATCCGGCTACCGATCCCGGATTCCCTCTGCTGTGCCTCATCGCGTCTGGCGGACATACCGACCTCGTGCTCATGCGCGACCATCGCCGCTACGAGTTGGTGGGCCAAACCCGCGACGACGCCGCAGGGGAGGCGTTCGACAAAGCCGCTCGCGTGCTCGGACTCGGATTCCCTGGCGGCCCCGAAATCCAGAAGATGTCCGAGCACCCGCACGGGGCCGAGAAGCGGTTCCCGCGTCCCAACGTCAAGAACTCCCTCGACTTCAGCTTCAGCGGACTCAAGACGGCAATGCTCCATCGCGCGCAGGAAAAGGGATGGTACCCGCCCGGCGAAGACGAGATCGACGAGTCGGAGCTTGCGGGAGTGGCCGCCGCATTCCAGGAGGCCGTCGTCGACAGCATCGTCACTCGCTGCGTGGCCGCCGCGAAGACCTACCGGGTAGCCGGGATCGTGCTCGGAGGGCGGTGTCGCCGCCAACAGCCTCCTCCGCAAGGAGGCCGTGGCCCGCTCACCCGTGCCCGTCATCGTCCCGCGCCCCGGACTCTGCACCGACAACGGCGCAATGATCGGGGCCGCCGCCTGGCACCACCTCCGCGACGCCCCCCAATACCGCTGGGACCTCGATCGTCGTCCCGACGCTGCGGCTGGGGTAGGGCACGACTCCCCCTCATCCTAACCTTCTCCCGCCAGGGGAGAAGGGACTTAGGAAACACCCTCTTACAGAAGGGCGAGCTTCGTAGATCGTCATTCCGGCAGAGGCCGGAATCCAGACGCCTCTATAATAGCGGCAAATGCTCCAGCTCCTTGCGAAGGTCTCCCTATTCCCTCTGAAGCTGTTCGGCAAGCTGGTGGCTTGGCGTCGGAAGAAGGCACGAGCGGCGTGGCGCGTTGCGTGGCGTGAACCGGCACGGCCTCTCAGGTTCCTCTACCTTGTCCTCGGACTCTTCATCGCCAACGCCTGGTCCCCGTCGCCTTCAGCCAGTTGGGCACGATAGGTGGTTTCCCCTACCTGTTCGCAGTGCTGCTGGCGATTTCCAGCGCCACATTCTTCAGGACGGTCGGTGGGCCGCATCACGTACGTCCCGCTCGGTCTGACTGCCCCGTTCCTGATCCTGGTAGGCGTGTCCGCCTCCATCGCAATCAGGCCCCTAGCTTGGCGATGCGAAGAACGCGGCATTGGCCGAGGACTTTATAGGGGCGGCCATCATTCTGGGCGTCTTCGCCCTCATGGCACTGTGGTTCAGACGACTACAGAGCGGGAGTCTCTATTGACCCTGCTCTGAAGGGGCGGCTCTACCCGGGCGCGAAGAACGTCGCGCGAGAATCAGGGTCATCGTCGTCCTCGACCGAACGGGGACCTCGCGCCTTTGTCTCGAACATCGGTTAGTGAACGCATAGACCAGCTCAGGAGATACCGACCGGTGGACGTTCATCGACATCTGTGACCCACCGGCGCTGACGGCATTTTGAAAGAGCGGGGGAGTGTTGATGCGGTCCCAAACGAGGTACGCGCCCATGAGGAGCAGCACGCCCGCCGCGACCACGTCCAGCACCGGTTGGTCCCATATGCGCCAGACCAGTATCGCCGCGATGATGGAGAGGACGCCCCAAACGTAGCCCGCCGACCCCGCCGGTCCGCTCCGTGCCGACCCGTACGGCGATGATGTCCGCAAGCCAAATGAACACCGCTTCGCGGGCGCGTCCGTCATCGGCAAGATGGATTAGCCGGCGGTCGGTCAGCACCAGCATGTCGGTCGCTGACCCGCGCCTCCGCTTCGGATCGTCGGAAAGGCTCAGCGTCGTCTCGGCCCGCTCTCCGTCCAGAAGATCCACGTCCGCAAACGCCGTCTGCCCCAAGTCGATCTGTTCGCTAAGAACGGCCATGCCTCCGCCCATGTCGTGCATTGTCACGCGCCATTCGATGGTACCATGCCCCTGCCCGATCTCCAACCCGCACCCCCCTGCACACCAACCCGCGCCCTCCGCGGTCAATGCTCCCGAACGAGCCATCCCTTGCCCCCGCCCAAGCTACGGCCATATCATACGCCGCACCCCGACGAGGAGATTGACCCCGCCCGATGGCACGCAAGAAGATCGCCGCGATCGTCACGACCTTCTTCCCAGGCTCGCATGCCGACCTGCTGATATCCCGGTTCGTCAACGGGTTCCCCACACCGTCGGGCGTCATCTGAGTCGCAGGTCGACATCGTCTCGATGTACATGGACCAGCTTCACCCACTGGATGTTGGCGTCGAGCTTGCCCGCGAGCACGGGATCGAGCTGTTCCCCAGCATTCGATCGGCGCTGACCTAGCGACAGCCCATGCGGGACACTGGCCGACCGCGCCGGGATGGGAGATCGGCGAGCTCGCCGTCGACGGCGTCATCATCATCGCGGAGCACGGGGACTACTCCCCCAACGAGCGAGGACGGCAGATGTACCCGCGCCGCCACTTCTTCGAGCAGGTCTGCGGGATGATCGGCTTGTCAGGTAAAACCATACCCGTGTTCAGCGACAAGCACCTCGCGTACTCGTGGGACGACGCTCGCTGGATGTACGACCGCGCCGCCGAGCTCGGCATCCCCTTCATGGCCGGATCGTCCCTGCCGGTCACCGGGCGCACGCCGTGGTTCGAGCACAAGATCGGCGCAGAGATCGACGACGCGCTGGTATTGGGCCACTTCAACCCTACCGAACGGACTCGACTCCTACGGCTTCCACGGGTTGGAGGCCCTCCAGTGCATGGTCGAGCGCCGGCGCGGCGGCGAGGACGGGAATCGCCGCGGTCCGATGCATTGAGGGCCCCTCCGTATGGGAGGCCGCGGAGCAGGGCCTGTGGCCAAGAGACCTCGCCGCCGAGGCGGAGTCGCGCATCGAGGAAGTCGAAAAGGGGCGGATGGAGGACAACTGCGTCAGCCCCGCCCTGTTCCAACTGGAGTACGCCGACGGCTGCGAGCCACGACCCTGATGCTCGACCGGCACGTGCGCGGCTTCGCTTACGCCGCCCGCGTGAACGGCGAGACCGTCAGCACCGGCTTCCACACCGGCGACACGACCATTCGCGAGTCCTTCGGCGCGCAGGGTCTCGCCATTCAAGAGATGTTCTTGACAGGGCGTGCCCAGTACCCGTCGAGCGCAGCCTGCTGACGACCGGCGCCCACGCCGCCCTCATGGACTCCCGCTACCTCGGCGGCGTCGCATCGAGACGCCATGGCTGAATTTTTCATATACGCCGCCTGCTGAGCAGCCGTCCCGTCAGAACCGTACCTGAGAGCCGTTATTCCGCATCTCGGCGCATCTCGCCCGTCGTGATCTCGAATGGCAGGTCCCTGTCCTCGTAGCGAGCGAGAATGAACAGCAGGTCGGAGAGCCGGTTGACGTACCGCAGGACGTTGTCGTTCGGGGCGGCTCCGTCTCCGAGAGGGACGACGATCCGGCGCTCGGCGTCCCGCGTGAGCGTGCGCGCCAGGTCGATGGCGCGACGCCGCTGACGGCACCGGGAACGATGAAGCGCGGCGGCAGGTCGACCTCGTCGTCGAGGGCGTCGATCCACCGCTCCAACCGCTCGACCATCCCCTCCGTGACCGGCGAGAAGTTCTCAATCAGCAGGTCGTAGTGGTCGGGGTCGACGGCCACTCGGTCGCCGCGGTGAACATGTCGTGCTGGCACCGCAGCAGGATGTCCTTGACCCGCTCGTCGGACGACAGCGCCCGCGCCATCCCCATGGCCGATATGGCCGTGTCGATGGCTCCCATATGCCTCCGTCCGCGGCCCAGCCTTCGACGCCCGCCCTCCGAACAGCAGCCCCGTCGTCCCGTCGTCGCCGCTCCTGGTGTACAGCTTCATTTGCGCCGTCCTGTCGTGGTAGCCGTAGTGTACACGGGAGCGGATGGCAAAGGTACAAATCGCCGGCGGGCGGGCCTCGGCAGGGCGGCAATTGCCGTTGCCAAGTCGAGCGCCCCTTGTGGTATATACTGTCCCCGACCATTCTCCGGGAGGCCTCTCCAAGCACCATGATCTACGACGGGCACGCCTACATATTCCCGACATGCGCGGCGACGGCGGATTCGACGACCGGCGCGAGTTTCAGCAGCATCTGCAGCTTGCCATCGCGACCCACTTCATGCCGGTGTGGAGGACGCGAGACCGGGCTGAGGCGGACAACAGCGGCCTGTTGGACGAGTCCATGCCGCGAGGGATTCGACGCGCGTAAGGACGCCGACTTCCGCGCTACGCAGTTCGGCCGCTTCGAGTGGACGGTCGGCGGCGAGGACTATTTCAAGCAGTACATGCCGCCCTCGGTGGTGGACATGGAGTTCACTGCGGACGACCTGGTCGCCGAGATGGACTATGCCGAGGTCGACCGGGCCCTCCTGCACCGCACGCCGTATCTCGGCATCGGCAACGACCTGGTCGCCGACGCCGTGCAGGCGTATCCCGACCGGATACAGGCCCTCGCCCATGTGCCTGAGTGGAAGATCGCCTCCGACCCCGACTGGGCGATTGCCGAGCTCGACCACGCCATCAACGACTTGGGACTGCACGGCCTCCAGCTATTGCCCGACCACATGGCCCTCTACGACCAGTCGACCGCGTGGGACGCGGAGGCGCTCACTCACCTGTGGGACCACTTCGCCACGCTGGGCGTGCCTCTCTTCGTGACGCCGGGCTACACGTCCTTGGCGCGCACCGGCAGCGGCGGCGGCATGGACCTGAGCGAGTTCGAGACCGTCAGCCGGTTCATGGAGCGGTACCCCGACGTGCAGGTTGTGTTGACGCACGGCCTGAGCTGGCGCTCATTCGCGGACGAGAACGGCATCGACGTCCCGGACGCCGTCTACGACGCGCTCCCGATAGACAATCCCAACTTCCACGTCCAACTCCTGTTCGCCATCTTCTTCGGGGGCATGTACGACTACCCGATGCCTCAGATCAGGTCGGCGCTGGAGAAGGTGGTCCAGCGACTGGGAGCAGACCGGCTGATGTGGGGGACTGACATCCCCATGGTGATGCGCTTCCAAACGTACCGTCAGAGCCTCGACTCGCTCCGCCTCAACCTCGATTTTCTCGACCAGGCAGATATCGACCTGATCTGCGGAGGAAACACGGCGCGGCTCATGGGCGTCGGATAGCGAGTAAACTCTCTTCAGTACTGCGCACGGGGAGGAAAACGTGATCAGACACATGTCGGCTATTGCCGAGGTGGTGGACGATGTCGACGCTGCCGTGGAATTCTATCGCGACGTGCTGGGCCTGTCCGTTGACCATCAGCCGGGCGGCGGGTACGCGACGGTCGAGATACCCGGTGTGCTCCACTTCAGCGTCTGGTCTCGAAGCGCCGCGGCTGAGGCCACCTATGGTGACAAGGCTGCCGTCGACCGTATCCCCCTCGGCTTCTCCGTGGAGTTCGAGGTCGACTCGGTAAACTCAGCCACGGACGCTATCGGCGAGCGCGGCTGGCAGATCGTTCAGCCGCCGAAGAAGGAGTCGTGGGGCCAAGTGACGAGCCGCTTCATGCTCCCGAGCGGAATGCTCGGCGGCTTCTCGGAAACGCCGTGGGCCCGTCGAATCACTCAGGACCTCAAGGCAGCATCCGAGTAATTGGCTCGTTGTATGTAGCGATTGACCTACCAGTCATTGATACCTCAGGAGGCATCCAATGCTATACCAAGTGCGTCCGCTACAGTTGAGCTTGGAGTTTGAGTCGCGGGCCTACAAGCTAGGCGAGACGATCGAAGTTGTAGTAGAGATGCGGCCCAGCACCAACATTCAGGTAAGGGGCGGCCGTGTCGATTTGGTCTGCGAAGAGCGCTACAACCAGAGGGGTGTTTCTTTCATACCCGACACCTACGCGGGCATGACTCCCTCTGGCAAAACGAGCCACGTAGCGCAAGAACGCAAGGAGCGATTCGTGCACAGTACCGTCCGGTTCATGGAGGAGGCCCGCCTCTCCGGCGGAGCCACGACGAGCCGGAGAGCAACCCTGCTTGTGGGAACCGCCCCACCACCCCATCTTAAAGAAGCCATAGCTCTGCAACGTGATGCCAGCAGTTCATGGACGTTCACGTGGACTCTGGTCGCTTCCGTCGATGTCGTACGGGGCCGGAACCCCCAAGTCGAACGTGACGTTGTCGTCACGCTGCCAAAATAGACTCCTTGGGAATCCCCCGACATCTATTGAAGCCGACAGCCGGAACCGAAGGCGGGAGAATCGCCGCGCCGAGGCGTGGTGATATAATGCGGTCACCACTAACGGGGGAGCGGAGCCATGATGAGGCGCGCCCAAATACGACTGGACGAGGCGACGTACGCTCTAGCGAGACAAAGGGCATCCGCCGAAGGCATTTCGTTCGCGGCCTTCGTCCGTAAGGCTCTTGAGCAACAACTCGCGCCGGAAGACTGACCTTCAAACCCTCGCCTAGGGGACTCACCGTTCAATCGTTCAGGCAGTCGAAGCCCAGGACCTCGATCCCTTGTTCTGAGCGTCACGACGAGCTCTTGCGAAGAGCCTTCGCTCTTGATCTTCTTGACTCTTCGCGCGTGCGGCTCGCCCTGGCCCTGATAGAAGACATCCATCATGCTCGTGCCATTCGCGCAATGGAAGAAATCACGAGCGAAGGTCTGCCACTACTTACCCACAACTATGTTCTGTACTCGAAAGCGCGGCGTCAGTCAGCGAGAGGTTGGGGCTGACAGATGCCGCGCTCTCTTTCTCTTGCCGATACGAAGACGTGCGTTCACTGGATCACCCAGGAAGACCACATGGAAGCGGTCGACCTCTTAACCGAGCGAAGTCGGCGCAATCTCAGCCTCGTCGACTGCATGAGCTTCGTCGTCATGAAGCAACACAGCGTCACAACGGCGCTTGTATACGACTCCGACTTTCAGGCCGAGGGCTTCGGCATGTGGAGGCCGGGCGAGCGCTAACCCTCCGCGATGGTGATCCCCGCCATGTCCTCGATGAAGTTGGCGATGGCGGCGTGGTCCATGTCGCCCTTGCCCTGGTTCATGAGGGAGCCGAGCATCTGCTGCACCAGGGCCGTCACAGGAAGCGGCACACCGAGCTCCTTGCCCGTGATGAGCGCGTTGTTGAGGTCCTTCTGGTGGAGCTTGATGCGGAAACCCGGGGTTGAAGTCCCCGGCGATCATCATGGTGCCCTTGGCGTCGAGCACGCGTGCTGCCGGCGAGTCCGCCCTTGATCGCCTCGTAGACGACGTTCGGGTCGAGTCCGGCCTTCCTCGCCAGACGAGCGCCTCGCTGACGGCCTCGACATTGATGGCGACGATGATCTGGTTTGCCAGCTTGGTCGTGTTGCCCGCGCCGTAGCCGCCGCAGAGCACCACGCTGCCGCCCAACACGTCCAGCAGGCCGCGTACCTATCGAACACTTCCTGGCTGCCGCCGACCATGATGGCGAGCGTGCCGTCGATGGCCTTCGGCTCGCCGCCGCTCACAGGGGCATCGAGGAAAGCTACCCCCGTCGCGTCGCAGGCCGCGCCTATCTTCTGAGACGTGCTCGGCGCGATGGAGCTCATGTCGATGATACCGTTGCCCTTGGCTGTCCCTTCGAGGACGCCGTCGGGCCCGAGTATGGCCGCCTCGGACTGCGGGGAGTCGGGCACCATCGTGATCGTGACCGCCGAGGATTCAGCCGCCTCACGCGCGGACGCCGCTCCGGTCGCTCCCTCGGTCACCATTTCCTCCATGGCGCTCCCCACCACGTCGTAGACGGTCAGCGAGTACCCCGCGGTCATGAGGTTTCTTACCATCGGCTTGCCCATGATCCCCAGACCGACGAATCCTACGCTCTTATCACCCATTGCTGAAAGCTCCTTTCGATGTCGCGGACGTTGCGCGAGGCGGCGCAGGTGTGAAAAACTGGACTTAACCCGTGAGCCGCTTCGCAGACTATGTTGCATTATAGAGAACCGAGCAAGAGCGTCAAGCGCACGATAGCAGGAATGGCCCTTGCCATCGTGTCCCTGCTTGCGCTCGCCGCCTGCTCATCGGACGACGGAGACGAGGTCGACCGCCGGTTGGCCGAGAGCTTCCTGCGCAACAGTCCGACCTTCCGCTTCGACGGACTCCCCCAAAGCGTGGAGTTGATAGACCGTGCGGACGGGGACTGCGAGACGTGCGTCGCATACACGTTCGGCTTTGAAAGCTCCATCCAGGCTACGGCGACAGGACCGACCTCCCCCTCGCCGCCGCCGTCACGCCGCACGAGGCGATCATCTCCATCGAGGAAGGTCTCGTCACCGGAGCGCGAATCGACAGTATCTGGGACGTGATTGAGCAAAGTCCAATCGTCCGCACCACGACGGCTGAAGACGGCAGCCAGGACAGCGTCTCCGCATTGCTCGACTCCCCATTCGAGCTGCACATCGGCCAAGAGGCCGTCGTCGGCGCAGAGGGCCTCAAGATCACCTTCGTCGACGTATCAGAGGACTCCCGGTGTCCCGCGGCCACCAACTGCGTCGTCTCAGGCCTTGCGAAGGTACGCCTCGACGTGATCGCAGGGGAACGGCCCCTTGGTATGCACGAGTTCGTCCTCGATCAGCGCACGATCGGGGGTACCGCAAGAGGCATCGGGCAGTACGTGTTCTCGATGCGTGAACTGAACCCCTACCCCGGCACCGATACCGCCCCCTACGCGGCTATCTTAGTGGTGAGCAAGGTCGTAGCGGCGTAGGGCCCCGAGCGGCTACACCAAGCGCAGCCTTCTGCGAATCCAGAAGAGTGTCCGCACCTCTTAATCGAATGCCACATGACGACCTGACGTCCGTGTTGACCGCTCACCTCGCTACCAGGTCGGAACGCTACGGCTTGGACCCCAAAACTCTTCGGCTTGAACCCTTCTCCTACAGTGCGGTCGAGGTGACTCGCTCGTTCACGGCTCAAGACCGGGACCATGCGGTTCACTTTAAGTTATGGAATACCGAGCAAAAGACTGTCAGAGACCGATGGCTCAGCGTTCACGACGTACTGGAATCTCGCCATAGTGCTCCTCGCGTGTTATACACTATTGACCTCCCACAGGCCGACGTGACGGGCCTCATATTCGAGTATATAAATGGGGTGCATCCAGCCGGTTGAGCAGGTACAGATCGGCTGCTGCGCTCTGCTCGCCGTCTCCATGCAGACGAAGAGCTTGCCATAAAGCTCGGCTTCTCAGAGGGCACAACTACGGTCGGCCAGTACTTTGAGGACTTGCACATTCGAATGTTGGACAAGGACATCGGCATAATTCGAGCCGCAGTCGCCGAATTCGATGGTAGACGATCCTCTCCTGACGTGGATGGAGCATGAGACACGCGAGCTAAGCCGGACAGTGAAGAACTCGACGGCTTTCGAGGTAGAAGCCCGATGGCCGACGCACGGCGACCTCTACGAGGGCAACTCGCTGCTAACGGACGACGGAGTCTTGTACGTATTTCGACTGGGACGACCTCGCGCTGGGCGACCCGGTCGCGGACTACATCATCGTCCTTCGTCACCCCGCCCGGCGCGACCCGGGCTTCGACTGGCGCAGCCACGGTGTTGAACCCACCGACGACGGATTCGACGAGCGTATGCGTTTCTACGCCCGTGCGGCCCTGCTGTACGTAGTTGTCGACGGGTTGGCGGAGCACCTGGGCCTCGACGCGTCGGACCCGTTGCTGTCGGCAACGAGCCGGGAAAAGCGCGAGGCGTTCGAGAAGGGCCTTGCACTCTACCGTGAACGCTACAGCTAGCGATTCGCTTGCTATGGCTTCAGACGGTACGCCTCCGGCGGAGTTGCCGACGGAAGGTCACGGGCCGTACCGCGAGCGTCGTGGAGCACCGTGGGCCGATATGTTTTACTCGCCACCCTGGGCGGCATGGGCAGACTGTCGTAGGTGATCGCCGACGGTCTTAGGAAGGGCTCCGCGTAGGCGCAGCCGGCGATCATTCCCCAACGCCCGTCGCGCGCCTCGACTATCCAGCGTGCCGTATCTCCTTGGTAGCCCTGGCTGACCAGTTGGTCGATCGCCGCGATCTTCTTATGTATTACCGGGGTCGTGTCCACCCATACGTCGGGTACAAGCCCTTGCGCCAATTGGTCGTTCGAGTTGAGTTCTCTGCCGGCTGAGACCGAAAAGAACACCTGCTTGACGCCGTGATAGGCGTCTACGCCGTCGAACTCGCGCACGCGGTTGGTCACCACCTCCAGGGCCTTCATCACGATGCGGCCGGTCATGGGATGGTCGTTGAATGTCGCCCCTTCGTCTTTCGGATACCGAGTTATGATGATGTCCGGCTCGACCCTCCTGATAATGTCCGCCAGCTCGTGCACCTTGTCGAGATCGAAGTAGATCTCGTGGTCCGTCCAGCCAAGCTGGACCAGCTCGTCTACCCCGACCGCCTCCGCGATCCTCTCCGTTTCCCGCGCTTTGAATTTCCTGTAGTCATCGAGGGTCATCGTGGCTAGGTCGGGATCGCGCTCGCTCTCGGGTTTCCCTCTCTCGTCGGCCAGCCACTGCATATGGGTGTCGCTCTCCGTAGGTGACAACCACACTGGTGACCTTGTCGCCTCTCTCCGCGTGCAGCGCCAGTGTGCCGGATCCATCCGTTGCGCTGTCGGCCGGATGAGCATAGAAAGGCGAGTATCTTGAACTTGTCCATGCGTGGCCTCCTTCATGAAAGTGGACCCATTCTACAGGGCATGAGGGGGTGTTTATAGAGGCCGCTCTTGCAACAGCGAGGCTCGAGCTGCAACGCCACTGGCTCGTTGCCTATCAGCTAAATTCCCTAGCCGAGGCTGTTTTGTCGGCTAGGGTGGCGCCGTCGCCGATGGAATCAACCGATGAGTCGGTCGACGATAGCGAAGTAGAAGTCGATACTCTCCGTCCCGCAAGGAGGGCGAAGGACACCCCCCGCAGACAGGAAGGGGCCGAAGGGCATGGCGTCCTTGCGACTGCGCCCTCCCGCCACGAGGAGAACGACCGCGACCGCGCCACCAACAACGACGGCCGTCCAGAGGGCCACGACGATGCCGGGATAGCCCACCAGAGCCCAACATGCCTGCCATCTTTCACGTCGCCCGCTCCCATGCCCGACGGATAGACGGCCTTCACCACGAGGAACACCAAGAACGCCCCCCGCACCTGCGCCAGGGAGTTGGCGAGCGAAGCAAGGTGGGCCTGCTCGAAGACGAGGGCGCGGTCGATGCCCAACTCCGGCCACAGCGGGGCGAGTACAGCCAACACAACACACGCGGGAACGACGAGGCGGTTCGGGATGAGCCGGTGTTCCAGATCGACGACCGCAATGGCCACGAGCACCCGCCTCCGGCCCCTGCGACGATGAATTGCGTTCCCCAGCCGAATTTTAGGTAGAGCGCCGCGAAGAGCGCCCCCGTGATGATCTCAATCGCAACGACCCGTGCCGGTATCCTCTCGGCACAGTCCCGGCACCTGCCGCGGAGCCACACGTAGCTCAGGACGGGCACGAGGTCGCGGAAAGGGATGCGACGCCCACATCCTTGGCAGTGCGACCGAGGCGAGAGGACCGACTTCCCTGCCGGAAGCCGGTCCGCCACTACGTTCAGGAAGCTGCCAACGGAGGCCCCTATACCCGAAAGCCAGCAGTCCGAATATCGTCTCAATCACGGGAGTATACCGTGCGCTGGGTGAGAGATACGCCGGGACTTAGCGTGTCATGCGCGCGCGCGTAACGCGCCCTGCCCAATTTCCTCACCTCACCCCTACCCATAGGGTACGTGCATGCAGACCTTCATCGTCCACACGTCGGAAAGTTCGTCCTCGCGAATGATCTCCAAGGTCTCGATACGTGTGGTGCCCGTGTCGCCAACAAGAGCCAATGAGTCCGAATTGGGCCTCCCTACTGCCACGGGTCTTGAAAGCGTAGGTCACCGTGGGAAGCTGCAATTCGCCGGTGGGCTCCTCACTTTCTATTCTCGGACAAGTCTCCGAGATTCGTCGAATATTTGGAGCGTCTTCGTCAATGTAAGTGAGGATCTCCTCGTCGGTTATGACAGTCATCAGTGTCGGCGGTCTGAAAGTCGACGATTTCGAGGCCCTTTACTATGGCGAAGTTGATTACTCGATTGCCAAGACCCTTGGCGTCCCGGGATGTCGTAAGTGAGGCGATCGACGCTAGCTGGCGATCGGCCTCAAGCTGGTCCTTCTTCTCGTCCAACTCCTGTCGCTTTTTCGTTAGGTCGCGCGTTTCGGCGCGCGGTCGAGACTTCTGTGTTTCCCGCTCGGCCAGCGTGGCCACGCGCTGCGCTGTCAAGTTCGTCCGCCTCGTCATGCGAGCCGGACGCGGACACGTAGAGGTACGCTATGCCAACCAGCCCCGCCAAGACGAGTGCGGCGAGGGCGGTGCTCCGCGTGTAGGTATGGCTTTATGCGGTAGAGCATTTCTTGGGACGTGTACTACTCAGTGGGTTTCACTTGAGACTCACCACGGCCTCTAACACGGTTCTGTCTTCAGAGGTTAGTGACGTATTCCAACTGGCAAGTTCAAGAAAGTCGTCGACGGTCTCCATGTAGTCGAGGAAAATGCCGACTGTGTGGGCACCGGAGGCGGTGGCGGACAGGTTGATTTGGGCGGGCGAACCGACCATGGCTGGCGAGTTCGCCGCTAGGCTGTATATCCGAAAGTCGGTATTGTCTGCCTGCAATAGCGCTTGAAGAGCGGCGGCCCACTCGGGACGCCTCTGAGTGAGCCGGTTGTAGATTTCGATGGCGCCGGCGCTCTGTTGCTCAGTCTGCTTGATCTCTTCTTCAATGTCTTCGATCTTAGCGGCTACGTCGGCCGTCGCGGCCCGCTCCTGCTGAAGTGCCCGCTCAACCGACACGAGCCGGTCGTTGGCCGTTAGCGCCTCGGCCCGCGCGTCCTGAAGCCTGCCGTAGAACGTCAGGGCGACCAAGACCTCGACAAGGAGGATCACAACAAGAAGCGCGATCACAGGGGAGAACGGAAAGATCCGTCGCTCCGGGGCAAAATTGATCCTTGGCGTGTTCCGCCATCCGAACTCCTGCAGGGTCGGGTCTCCAGCCGACTGCGAGAGAGTCTGGGGATCGTCTCTCATCGAACGGCCCCCAGGGCCGAATAGATTCCGGAGATGATTGCCACGGCGACGAAGCCTACCATGCCGGCCACGAACAGGATGATCGCGGCTGGATCAGCTCGGTAATTCCTCCGGCGGCGCGCTTGGTCACTTCCTCATAATACTCGGTCAGACCGGACATCGTATCGGCCAGTCTGCCCCGTGTCTCGCCCGTAATGATCGCTTGCGAGACGATGGACGGAAATCCGCCGTCTTCTCCGACGGCCTCGCCGAGCTTGGTCCCTTCCGTGGCGCGGTCGATGACCCTCCCAAGCCTCCTGCGGTAATAGGCGTTCGCCATGCCCTCTGCGTCAGCTTGAGAGCCTCGACCGGGGACATACCCGCTCTGAGCAGCGTCGACATTATGGACGTGAGCGAGAACATGTTGTTGGCTACGATGACCTTGCCGATGACAGGAACGCGAAGTAGCACCGTATCCGTGGCGGCCCGGCCTATCTCGTCGCAGCGCCACAAGCAGCAGCAAGGCGAAGACGGCCAGCCCGACTAAGATCGGGGTGCCATATTCGCCGAAGAAGTCCGATACAGTGATGAGCACGCGGGTGGAGGTCGGGAGGTCGCCGCTGACCTCGGACAGCAGGCTCGAAAGCGAGGGGAGCGAGTATGTCACCAACAGCGCCGCGGCCACGAGCGCGACGAAGGGTGAACGCGGGGTACACGGCAGCGTCACGCACACGGTCGGTAACGGCCTTCCGCCTCTGGAGAGTATCGGCAACTTGATTGAGCACGAACGGGAGCCCGCCCGTAGCCTCTCCTACTCTGAGCATTCGCACGTAGAAGTCCGGGAATATGCGACTGCTCGGCGAGAGCGTCGGAAAGCTTCTTGCCCGCATCGACGGCGCTGATGATTTCGCGAGAGCGTACCGGAGCCCCGTGTTGACACTTGGTCGCGCTGCGCCATGAGACAGCGCATCAGGGGGATGCCGGAGCTCAGGAGTGCCGAGAGCTGGCGCGTAAAGTCGATGATGTCTTGTGACGACGGGTTGAATATCGTCGGAACATGCGCGGCAGGCTGAATCCGCTACGCGCGGGACGGAGGCGGTAGGGAATGAGGTCTTCCTGCTCAGAATGTCATAGGCGGCCTCCTCGGAGTCGTGTGGAGGACGCCGACGACCTTCTCGCCCAGTCTGGTATATGCCTCATACTTGATCGACATGGGATTCGCGCTACGTGCTGCGTATTGAGTGTTGGAAGCGGCGCGGGGGAGTTACTCAAAGAAGAACACCCGGCTGAGCACCTCGTTGACGGTCGTGACGCCCGCCTTGACCTTGGTCATGCCGGTGCGGCGGAGCGGCGAGACTCCCTCGGACATAGCTTGCTGGCGAATCTCGTGTCCACTGGATCCCGATGCGACGAGCTTTCGCGTCGCCTCGCTTACCGGCAAGACCTCGAAGACCCCGGTCCTGCCGAGGAAGCCGGTGAACCCGCAGAAGTTGCACCCCTCCCACTGGCGAAGGTCGTCTCTTCCTCGCCGTCTCAACGAAGTACGCCTGGCGCTCGGCCGGCTCGACCTCCTTCTGGACCTTGCAGTGCGTGCATACCTTCCGCACGAGACGCTGCGCCGCTACGCCCACCACGGCGTTGCCGCCAGTACGGCTCGATGCCGATATCGATCAGGCGCACGAATGCCGAGGCGGCGTCATTGCTGTGGATCGACGCCAGCACGAGTTGTCCGGTCAGCGCGGCGTCACGGCCGTCTTTGCGGTCTCCACGTCGCGTATCTCGCCCACGAGGATGACGTCGGGGTCGAGTCGCATGATCGCCTTCAGCCCGGTCGGGAAGTCGATCCCGGCCTGCCGGTTGACCTCGATCTGGTGCAGGTCCTCTACTCGATATTCGATGGGGTCTTCGATGGTGAGAATGTTTCCGCGGTTGTCAATCAGGTCCGTGACGGATGAGTACAGGGTTGTTGTCTTGCCGGAGCCAGTCGGCCCCGATACCAAGAGCATCCCGAACGGAAGGCCGAGTAGCTGCCTCCACGTAGCCATGGTGTCGGGCTCGAGGCCCAACTGTTCCATCTTGAGGATACCATCGGAGCGGTCGAGGATGCGTACGACCATCATCTCTGCCCCACGTGATGCCGATGGAAGAGACGCGGAAGTCAACCGTCTTCTCGTTGAACTGGAGATTGAAGCTACCGTCCTGGGGGCGGCGAGTCTCCGTAATGTCCATGTCGGCGAGGACCTTGATCCGCGCTATCATCGAATCGTGCAGCCGATGGGGATTTCCGCCACCTCCTGCAGCACTCCGTCCAGCCGGAAGAGTATCCTGCTCGAGTCGGACGTGGCCACGAGTGAACGTCCGACGCCCCTCGCTTATGGCCTGCAGGGTGACCATCTCGACGGCCTGGATGGCGCGGAAGCTGCGAGACATCCTGTCCGAGAATCCCCTCCGTCGG
>CASHTH010002064.1:0-35892 GCA_030341885.1 Geodia barretti
CTTTCTGCATCTCCTGTAACTCTGGTAGTCACTATATATGAGGAAGGTCTGTTTTGTGGGTTCACTGATGGACAAACATTGTTATAGACCGAGGCGGTGTAAAGTGCATTTCATCCTATCATTCACTACTTATAATGAGCAACAAACTACTCTGCACAGCACAAGGCACCTAAGGCACTAATACATACTACTTTCTGTTTCATTTTCTGCTATCCAAGTCTCTAATCTGTTCCATTTGGCATAGCGACTTACTGTCCGGCAGAGCTCTCGTTCGAGCATAGAACTGGTAGGCAGCTCTCAGCCCAGACTCCAAGGCCCCCTGGATCCATCCATTGGCAAACGAGATGGCTTCTCCCGCGAAGTAGATGTTCCTCCACGGGTACATGAGCCACATGACGTGCTGCACCTGCCGTGGTTTCAGGAGGGCATAGGCTCCCTGCTCGGCAGGGTCGTTGTACCAGGCCTTGATTGCACCAAACTCAAACTGCTCCCTGATTTGGGGGTGGATCTCCGCAATTTGATCGACGGCTTCAGCCACGGCCAGTTCGGGGGTCAGAGCACCAAACAAGAGGGCCTCAGACTTCCAGGTGTACACGAGAAGAATTCCCTCCTTTATTCTTTTAGGAATGGTGTCGAACCCGGGGTTGCTGGGGTAGTGGATCTGGCCCACGGGGAGATTGGTCTTGGTGAACCCACCCTGGATCTGGTACTCTGTCTCCCAGAACCTCGTCTTGCACTGGAGCATTATCTTGGACGACGGCCCGTACCAGATGTCCTCGATGGCCTTGTAGAACTTCATCGGCATCAATGGCGTATCTTTGTCCTTGGATTCGGAAGTTGCTGGGGTGAACTTGATCTGTCTCAGGATGTTGATCGGAGTAGTAACGATGACAGCGTGCCCCTCGATGCTCTTTTGCACAACTTTCCCGTCACTCTTCCTCTCCTTGAACCCCTTCACCGTGACTTTCCTGTGGAGGTCGTCCGACGGCGACTCATACTCGATCTCGGTCACCGTGAACCCAAACTTGATGTGTTTCTTCAACTCTTTCTTGAAAGCCTCGGGGAGCCCCGACATCCCGCCCTTGATGGTGTGCATGTGAGGCGTCCACCAGTGGCCCATAGTCTCGCGGAGAAACTCGACCAGACTGGTGTCCATTGCAGGAGTGTAGGAGAACACCTCGTAGGCAGTGACGGCTGCCTCGGGCCAAGGCAGGAGTTCGCCGAGCTTGTCAAGGCCGATACGATAGTCGGCCGGGATTCGTTCAAGTACGGCTTCCTTGGTGGAGTGGAGGAACCCGTCCAGTGGGAAGTGGGACCAGGTCTCCACCCACTTACCCCAGATGGCGGAGCGCGTTGCTGGACTGACGACTCCAGCCAGGAGGATACGGAGCTGGTCTATGACGACATTGGTGGTGAGCTCATAGTAGGTATCTGTAGGGAGTGGCACATAGCACAGCTGTAAGATGCACTAGGTAATACACAAATTTTGTATAGAGTTATGATGTACGGAAACGAAGTTGTGTGCTTGAGAGACTCTTACAGCAAGAGGCGCTGTGTGGTGCCATATGGGTCTCAAGACGACAGCACAAGTTTCTATACTGAACAATACACGCTAGCTATTAATTTTGTTTTACTGTCTTTTCTGTGCTAACTGCGAAACCTGGAGAGCCAACACCGTAGAGGGAAATGACCGCTTGCTACAGCTACACCTGCTTGCTCGTTGATCTTCATTGCTATGCACAGCAACATCTGATGTTACTTTACAAGAAGTAAACAACTTATACAGGTTGGCTTTTGTTTGAAAAAAGGCTGCAAGATGCGATTTAAGGTTAAGTAACTGTGTGGGCGATCTCCACAATAATAGGAGGAAGGTACATAACCTTCACCTTAAGTTTGAACCTATAGTTGAATATATGAACAAACCCTTCACACAAAATGTACTTGCAAGTTCTGCTACTGTTGATCTCAACAATACACATGGCATAAAGTGCCGCTAATTGATGGGTCGGGCTGGGGCCATGCATCCAAACCATCCACGGAACCAGTTACTCCTGCAGCACCAGTGGGTAGCATTTGGAGTTATGCTGGACCATCCTTTGAGCAGCTTCATCCCTCCATAGTGCACTAAACAGGCCACACCTGGTTGAGCCAGTGCTGATTAGCCACTTCGGCTTTTTGGCTAGTTAACCCTCGGCACGCATGCGCAGCAAGGGTTACGGTAATTGGGTCGTCTGTCTGTCTTTACTCTACATCTCACTTCTCGAGTGTTTGTTCGTCTCAAAAAGGATACGACCTACTTAACGGGCAATGAAGGTCAGAATTTCGAACGGTTTTCTCTGAAAACGCTCCGTTGCAAAGCCGGAGCGCTTCCACCATTGTATGGCTAATGCGTAGTCGGCCATTTTTATCGCTGCGGAAAATGCGCATGCGCTTATGGGTCCGCTTGCTCTGTGTATCTTGAAGGCACAAGAAGTCACAACGAAGGACGTGTATCGACTCTCGCATGGTGCTATGTAGCTAGCCCGTGTCAGACTCTCTGCGAGCTACTAGCGGGAGACCACGAGTAAACGCATACTAATAGCAGCCCAGCCCATCAATTAGCAGCACCGCGCATGCCCAGTTCGCCGAGGGTTTTCACTTTAGTGCTTTTCATTTTCTTGAATGCAGTCATTTCAGGAAATCACTTAACATCAGAAGAACGGTATCGCTTATAGGCCACCTCTTAGGCAGTATATAACACACGGCAGACCAACACACTAACGCAAGTACTGCAAGCCTTGCTGCACATGCATGCTGAGGGTTAATGAATGCCTTCTGAGCCGACATAATAAGCATAGATGTCATTTTCCCACACAATATGGTTGATAATGGAGCTCTTCATGGTAGAGGCTCTGAACGACACCATTTGCTACCAATTCAGTTTGCACAGTTTAGGCGTTGAGCTGATGCTGAGAGTCCGTGCAGTTACTCTTATATCACTGTTGTATACTGGCAGAGGAAGAGGGATATAGGGATGGCTCAAAACATGAAAAAGGAAAGAACAAGGGGTCATAACACAGCTGAGACACAACGGTACATGGCACCATCCTTATATCTTTGTCTGATTGTTTGACTATCAATTAAACACTTTGGATGCCTTAACTAAGCATAAATTGATGTATAACATATTAACGCCTAGTATTATAGCCCCATGGGTTTATGGAGGCTCTGTACACGTTTATATGTCCTTGGCTTGCTAAGGGTTAAAATAGAGCAAAGATATAGGGAGAGTGCCATGTAGCGTTGTGTATGTCATGTTTTGAGCCATCCCTACACCCTCTTCATCTTTGAAGAAATGATTTTTCCACTCGTTTTCATTTTTTTAATGATGATTACGCAGCATTTACTTATTATTATCACTGAGATGTACATGGGATGATGATGAAACTGCCTGACAATGCAAGCACCATGCACATAAGAAGCTAGCTTTTGTAGTGAGATGAAGTTGGGTAGACAGGGAAAGTGAAACACAACAAATGGGCTGCTGAGCACAAAAGGCATGTTAGCTATGCTGCCGCACCAACCCCCCGTATGGAGCGCCCTCATGCGCGGCATTGCCTGCACATGCATAAAGGACAACGCCCCCCTCTGCACGCTAGGCACGTGCTGCTGAGTTACCAGGAAATGGCGTGGTTCAGAGTACGCCATGGAAGAGCTCAAAGATCAACCATAGGAACATGCGAGAAGAAAGAAATGATCGTTTGATGGCCGTGCATACCTCTAATGGAACCTTGAGACGTCTAGTGAAGAAATAAGTGCTTCAACTGGTTCCGGTAAGGAGATAACGGGTTTGAAGAAGAAGAATAATGATGATGATGCTGACACGTAAGTCGTACATTCACGTGTGAGTGAATTCTCGAATGGAGAACTGTATAAAGTCTTGGGGCATATGTATAGCATGGGCATGTAGACCTTTGCTAGTGATTTTTGAGGGCATATCGACCTAGTTTTGAGGCGTTTTGTATGCAGATCACGTGAGATTTGACCCATGCTATCCCTATATAGAGTGTCGATTTACGCTCTAATGAAAATCTTAAAATCAAGCCTGTGTAGCAATGAACCCATTAGTATCACTCTTTTGCCCATTTCTTGCACGTAGTCACAGAAAACGTGGTAACAGACAGACAGACCGAATGAGGGACAAACAAACCAACTACCATAACCCTTGCTGTGGATGCACGCCGAAGGTTAATAAGGTTAGCTGCGGTAGTTACCCCAGGGTGACTTGTTAGCCTCATAGACCATCCAGGGACTGCTGATGACAGTATCTTAGACCTTCTTAGACCTCCCCCTACTACTACTGGCTTCGCATCCACTTAATATCTCCACCGCAAGCACTGCAATGTAGACAAGGTAACTCTGCCAGGGGGTAACTCCAAACACTGCATGTCAAACACCAATCGATTGACTTATAACTTGGCAAAAGCAAATCTCTTAGTTTTAAGCAAGTTGAATCATTGTCCTTGTATTCCTAGTTCCAAATGTAAATGCAAAGGGCTCTTTACCATTACACTTGAACCTTATAGCCTGATGTTGAAGCAACTATTTCGTCAAGCTCTTTGCAGATCAACATTATGTGTGTGCAATTTGCTAGCCAACTTGAGTCGGCTGGGGTCTAGTCGGTTTCAAGTGAATTCTTGGGCTTTGCGTATAATTAGGAAAGAGAATGATTGAAGCAATTAGAAGTGAACTTTGTTTAATTAGCATGAGGTGAGCCGTTTTGCCGTCCATACGCAGCGGAGGAGACTTTCGTTTGGCAGAGATAAAGTCATAATATTTTTGCAAATTAATGTTCTTACATTGATAGAGCACACGCCGTGAAAATCACTAAGAGTAATAACCAGAAAAGCCTGGTTGCTCATAAGTTATGACGCTTCAGCAAAACTAAATATAGGAAGCAGCAATACTCCATCATAATAGTGTTACTTATGCTACAACACGCCTCGAAATAGACCTCGGAAAACAAGGATCCATTGAAGAGAAACAAGAAAGAGACCAGCATAATTATGAATCCTGGCTCGTCAGAGAGCCACAGACAGCTTTTGGCTTTATTCCAATTAGCTAATAACAAGACTTAGTTTGCATCACTAGACTTGTACACGTTCGTATCATGCACGCTATCCTTGAAATCTGATTCTTATGCCTTTTTTTCAACCCAGAAGCCCAAGAAATCGACCGTTTCTCCCTTAGTGGGTGGGGTCTGGGCACGTGACCATGACCTTTAAAGCAACCTATGCAGGGTACAAGACTAATGTCTAGAAGCAGTGGGCTTAGATTCAATACCTCTGAGAATGGAACCCTTCCTTCCTCCTTTCTCCATTCTCCCCTCGTCAGCGGGGTAACTGGGATGTACATGTTCAGCAAGCTTGTTGACTTTGCCATACCCCGTCCCGTGGCTTGAGATTTGTAAGTACACATTGCAACTGCCTCATACGTATATATGTCCTTGGAATTGTTGGCAAGTATATGTGACATGCAGCACTTTTGCCCAGTGGTGGCATGCACACAAAGGGTTACGTGTTCTGTCTGTATGTCCGTCGTCGTCGTTGTCCGCACTAAAATCGCCATATCTCGAGATATTATAAGTGCCTGAGTAAGTTTGAAAGGCGGCTAAACAATCAAACTGGCATCACTATTCTTGGAATCAACTACACTGACCACAAGAGCTAGAAATCCAGCTACAAACATTGGGTCATTTGGCCACGCCTATCAATCAAACGTGTGTGCATGCGCTCAAATAATACACAGATACCGCACAGGGTAGTTTCAAAGTTAAATTTTGACAGTGCTAGCTCAGTTTACAAGAGATTGACTAGAGATTTAGAAAGCATTTTGTTGAAGGCAGCTGTTCAAACAGTAGTGGAGGAAGCCAGGCAGCCCTTGGCCCACCTCATGATGTAATTTACCCTCCCCACACAGTTTTCATTGCACAATTACTGATACTCTGAGCAGTAATTATTGAATTATTGAGGAAAGACCTATATAGCGAGACACACGTGTAGTGTATTGCATAAATTTATGTAAGACTGCTCTGGTGTGACGTCATTTCCATTACTACTTTTGTATAATTGAGTACATAAGATCCAAGGATGTGATGGGTATACTCGGCCGTGTCGAGGTGTTTAACAACAGCAACGAGGACTGGCCGCAGTATGTCGAGCGGCATTTTTTCGTTGTGGATGCCATCGACGCTGCGGAGAAGAAGCGGGCTGTTCTGTTGTCCACTGTTTGCGCCAGTACCACAAGTCCCTGCGGAATCTCGTATCTCCCGAGAAACCTGGCGAAAAGACCTACGACGTGCTAGTTGCTGCACTAACCAAGCCTGCGCCATCCGAGATCGTTGAGTGGTTCAAGTTTCATAGTCGGAGCTGCAAACCAGGAGAGTCAGTAGAGATATTCATCGTGGAACTGCGATCTCTGGCTGAATTCTACAATTTCGGAGATACTCTCGAGGTGACGCTCCGCAATCATATAACCAACGACGACGCAATTCAGAAGGGACTTCTGTCTGAGCCGGGACTCGACTACACGAAGGCAGTAGTGACTGCTACGAACATGGAGACTGCTGCACAGAGTGTGAAGCAGCTTAGGAACAAATCGACAACTCGGAAAAGAGGAACAGGAGTCGAAATCTGAGGAACAGGAGTTGAAATCTCAACATCTCACGACTTCAAAGCCCGCTTACACCCGCATCAATAGAGGTAAAGGTGAGGGTGAATGAATGTGATGTTAGCATGGAGGTAGAGACAGGTGCTTCAGTTTCTTAATGTCTGAAAGCACCTTTAGAAGGTTGTGGCCATCTAAGGTCCACCTCCAGACCTACTCTAAAGATCCCTTCTGGTGTTGGGTTGTTGCCCTGCCTATGAGTCAGACAGCTACGATGCCACTTCAGATACCTAAGGTCAAGGACCTATTTGCAAAGCTTGGACAGGGGAAGCTTTTCTCAAAACTGAATCAATCACCATACGTATCCTGTGAACGTAGTCAATTTCGGGAAAATCACCTTTTATATTAATCACGCACTGGTAGCTCGTTTATATTGCTTGTAGGCCGCTTAGTTGCACCCACGATAAGCTGTAGTCCCAAAATGCAGACAATGGCGATTGAACAAGATGTCTGCTTCTTTGGCAGCTCTGAGACGCCGCTTCTAACCACTGTGATGTGCCTCCGCTGAACAGAGAGAACCAAAACCTTGGCCAAAGCTGCCTAATGACTGATCTGGTGGCGCTCGGAGTCTGCTCACATGATCCGTGTACAAAACACCTCAAAACTCGGCGAGAATGACTCACCATGGCTTCAAAATCACTAGTATAGAACAGTCTACAGGCCCATATCTAGCTATACACATGCCCCAAGACTTCCTACATGCCCTCAGTTCCCCACGAGAGAATTCGCTGTCTCCCAATTTTCCGGAGGTGTGCACGGATATCAAGCGATCGTCGCAAGTCACTACTGTAGATCGTTGAGCTCTTCCTCGGTAGTCACTGAACAACGCCATTTGCTGCTAACTCAGCATCTGTGAGCTGCATGTGCCGAGGAGGGCATTTCCAACGGGGTACGCGCGCATTATTAGTCTCGCTCGTAAAACAGGTCTACGAGACTAAGCCAGGATGCCTGCAGAGGAACTCTCATCCTCCAGTGCCTTCTGTAAGTCAGTATACACATTTTTAACTGGCTAGCTTGCGTTTTGCTGTTGATTTGCAAGAGTAGCAACTTGGCAGTCCGCGCCAGGCGTACAAATGAGCCTTCATTCTTTGTCCCCCAGGTTATAGCTATCATTGTAGTCTGATTACTGAAGCCTGCCTATGAAACCACCACCATGTGCTACAACCTAATTGCGTCCTTGTTGGAGACACTATGCATACACCTTGCTTCAGGTACGAGCAGTCCATTAGCTACTGCTTTCATCAGTTCTCTCTACATGCAACATACCCATGAACATCGGAGTGACTGAAAATGCAGTGTTGTCATAAGCCGTTACAAATAGTGGAAACAAGTGGAAAAATCATTTCTTCATAATGAAAGAGGGATATAGGGATGGCTTGAAGCACAAAAAAGGAAGAAACAAGGGGTCATTACAGAGCAAAGATGCACAAAGCTACATGACCAGGGGTGTCAATCTGGCGCTATGGTGCTAAAATCAGCGCCAGACAAAGAAAAAGCGCCGGCCTAGCGCGCCAAAGCTTGCCTACGCATCTCTGCCCAATACGCGGGAACGTGGAATGACACTGTTAGCTGAACTTTGAACTGAAGCAATTAGGTGTTGCGCCAAGGCTGCCCCTGGCGCCATGTTTTTGCCACCAGAGATTTTGCAGGTTCACACCCCTGAATGACACGTTTATATGAGACAAAGACATAGGGATGGTGTCAAGTAGCTTTGTGCATTAATGACCCCATGTTTCTTCCTTTTTGGTGCTTCAAGCCATCCCTATTTTCCCCTTCATTTTAAGAAATGATATTTTCACTTGTATACAAAGAGCCTGTCATGAAAACAAGACCGGAAACCATCACTACCACATATATAAGAGTTGCAAGAAACATCGAGTTGTACATAACTCGGACAATTCATTTTTCTACGTATAGGTAAGACAGCAGATTCGAGTGTCTTCGTGGTTCTAAAGCCCGCGTGGGAGGTTGGAATGCGCAATAGTAACCGAGGCGGAGCCGAGGTTTCTATTGCGTCATTCCAACCTCCCACGCGGGCTTTAGAACCACGAAGGCACTCGAATCTGCCGTCTTACTTGTTAAGAAAATGGATAGCCGTACGGTTGGCTGTAGCTCGTCCGCTTTCAACCTTGGTTGGTAGCAGCTCTTTGAAGAAAGCACCGGGGAGGAGAGTTCTCCCAAGCCGATACCGGGCGCAATTCACGATCGATTGCGTCAATGCTGGTAAGTATATACTGACTATTAGCGGCGGCGCCTCAACTTTTCGACGGTAGCCCGGCAGGGGAGTTATCGCTAAGACACCTGCGAGTAGGTGTCTTAGCCCAAAATGAACCTCATTAGCTATTGATTTTCAAAGCATTCTTGACATACCATTTTCTTAAAGCCCTTTGTGACTAATTTAGCTACCTACCAATGTTGGTGATGTTGTACTTGGACTTGGCTCCGGTCAGTCGAATGGTGCGATCCCACCCTGGCCACAGCTTAGAGAACGTTGCATCATCCCAATCTGAATATGAACAATAAGAAATTTGACACTGACCCAAACTAGAGAGAGAGATGGAGAGAGAGTGTTAGCTGCCAAACTTACCCTTTTTCTGTGTGAGGGGATAGTTGTAGAACTTGAGGAACGTGTTGTCGTTGCTGTTGACAAAGTCGACCACTTCCAGTTTGAAAAGCTCCTCAGTGTAGTAGTCAGTGAGGAAGTGGACCTTGTATTTATCTCCAGGTCGGTTCGGCAGTCTCATGGCCCCAGCTGCAGAGGAGAGAGGGAGGGCAAGGATGGAGAGGGGGAAGGGAGGGGAGATTGTTCACTAGCAGTACAATAGTCATAAAAATATCGTTACACCTAGCTAGATAAATCTGAACCTCCAACCCTAGCATGGAATGTACCCACTCCGAGTGGGGTAACTGCTAGGTAGCATGTGAAGCCAATTAAAGCTTTGCTAACTTTACCTTCCAAATGTCTCTATAATATAAGGATTGCGCACAGGGGCCACATTACAATAGTACTTTTAACAGTGTTATAATAATTATGTGACACGTTCGTTTAACAGACTCCAGAAGTGTCCGCAATACTGAGGTATGGCGTGTAATCAATGTCAAAAATAGTACGCTCGCGCGGTCGATGTAGAGGTCGGTCTACTTTACTAACAGGTCGGTCTACTTTACTTGGAGGTCGGTCCACATTTTACTAGGAGCGAGAACAAGGCCACCAATATGGAGTAAGAACAGGAGCAGCGGTGGTGGTGGTTGGCGCAGTCACCACTTGCCGTCAGTCCTAGGTCTCCGCGCTCATCCGCCGTAAGTTCTTTCTCGCGGGAGGGGCCCGCCCGTCACTCTTAGAAAGGTAAGCCGACCTCCTAGTAAAGTGGACCGACCTCCCAGCGACCGCTTAGTAAATTCGACCGACCTCTTAGATAAGTAGACCGACCTCAACATCGACCGTGCGAGCGTACTATTTTTGACACTGATTACATGCCATGACTGAGAGCGCAAAAAAATATATCGCCATCATTGTATATACATGCAATTTTACAGTCCGTTAAGAGAAGTTCGATTGGTGAAGCTAGCAAACCTAGATCGACTGAACATATTTACCATTAATTTTATTATTGTTTTTGTGACATGAAATCCCTACAAAGTGGATTTGCTTGAAATAATTGATTTTACACAATTCTGGTGCATCATTGCAGGCAATCTCTGCAATGGGACCCAAGGTAAGATAATTAAAGTCATTCTTCATGCACTTTGTAGTGGGCTTATTAGGGGAGTTGGGATAGGGCTTCATAGATTCACTGGATGGAGAAACTGAGCGCATAACTATCATACCTACCAACCATCCAGCTTTTTGCTTGATAATCAAGCAAAAATACTGCCTATCCCACCAGATAATTGCCAAATCCCCCTTTTTTGTGAATACCTGTGTTGCACCATGCCTATACATTTTGAATGGACACACCGCATTTTCAGCAAATACACTCCAAATCAAGCAAATTTGACACATTTCCCAAGCAAAGGTTCATCTGCAGGTTGGTAGGTATGAACTATATTATCGCGGTTGATGCTGAACTGATGCATCTACATATGTGTAAAGCTGAACTAATTGTCACATGCATTGCCCCGAAACCGGTGAAGAAACCAGCGCTTACATTACCCGAGTGAAGCCTAACCTTTAGGAGCTTTTAGCAATAGCTAATAACTAACCGTCCACGTGAAGTCCCTTCTTGAAGCCGTCCTTGTGGTCGTAGGTGCGTACTCGGCCTCCGGCTCTGTCTTGGGCCTCTAGTATCGTCACGTTGTGGCCGACTCGTATGAGCTCGTACGCGGCCACCATCCCCGCCATCCCCGCACCTACGACGATGATGTTCTTGGGATTCTGCGTCTGCTTGCATTCGCCTCCACCGCTGCAGATCGGATGGCCCCGATTGCGGTATTTCTCGTACGCGTGGCTGAGTCCGTGCCTGGCGATGTCCATGAGGATAGGTCGCAGGAGGTCGCTCTGTTGCAGAGGCTCCGCCACCTCCTCTTCCCCGGTCGTCTCCGAGACGGCGCTTAGCGGGACTTCGGTCGTTTCTTCATAGCCGCCCGGGTCCCCTGTCAACCAGTTCGGCTCATACAGGACCCCGCGTTCTTCTACGCTCACCATCCTTTTTCTGAGTCTAAGTTTATACTGAGCTAGCTCGCGCCGAGCGACTTTTATATGGAGCGACGCGCATGCGTGTATCGCAATGCCCACAATCGTGGGGGAGGGGCTGGTTGGCTGCGCGCGCTGCAGAGTTGAGAAGGTGGCTTGCGTTGGAGATTAGTGCTGTTGGTCACCTCCGCGTCATTTTGCAGAACGCAGGGACACTGCTCTGGTGATAGCTAGCTAGCTCAGTTGTATAGCTATGCTTGTTTCGCAGGCAGGTTGAGAGAAAAGCACGTACATTTCAAAAATAATGCAACTCTCGGCAGAGTTCCCTCTCCCTTACACTTCCCAAGTGTTGTGTTCAGATACTGAAAAGAGTGTATTATGCTTTTTCCACCCAGGAAGAGTTCACCCTACTCCCCCACAGGATTAGGGCAATATTTTGCAATAATCGATGCAATTTCCCAAGATGCCACACCAAATAGGCTGTACATTTATGTTCTGAATGTTTGTGTATTGGCCGATAACATTGGCCTAGAGGTATTTAATATTTTAGCTGACCATTCCCCCAGAAATATTCCTGTTTGCCTTAAGCTAGCTACCACTGGATAAATGCACTAGTCATCTCTGTCTTTGCTTTCTATACCATGTCTATACACCCTGACCAGTACACAAGTGAAAATGATTGCTTGCAAAGCGAATGTGGGAGAAAAGATATTTATCCATGCATCTGTATTTGTCATTATGGTAAGAAGACAAGGATACAAATCACTCATTCCGATGGCTAGGAAGGCTCGTTTGTCTCGCAGATAATAATGAATTATTCTGAAAGCCTTTTAGAGCTAATTTTACCCCACACTAATTATTATATAATCGAATCGCACTCGAAACAGCTATAATTTTCTGTTAACAAGAAGTCCAGCTACATCAGTGAGCTGGTCACAGTGAAGACTGGCTAGGATGTAGTAGGTTCCTGGAGACTCGGCTCTTACTGGAAACTCCACTTTAGCCACACCACCTGGTAGAACTATTCGTCTATATACATGGGGACGAGGAGGAGGGGCAAGATGGAGAGGAAAGATGAGGAAAGAAAGAATTAAGATAAAATGAGATGGGCAGAAAAGATGGAAGAGGAGAAGGGACTGAGAAAGCAATGTGGGGGAACTTAGGTTTTCTAGATTGTTCTTCAGGGTTTACTAAGAAAGAACAGAAGGAACAGCTATTGGTAGTTCAATACACATTACATTATAATGGGAACAGTACTAGAGGTTAGAGTAAAACCCAAAACCATTGTAATGGCCGAATTCATTGCGCAAGACACTTAGGATTTCAACTTCAGTGTACATGTATATACAAAGAGGGAAACAGTGGTAGGTGCTAATGTGGAAAGTGAAAAAAAACCAGTTATAAACTACGGGTAATGGCTTGTAGTTATTGCATCTCTGTTAGAGTGCTATGGGTTGTGAAAGTGTACGGTGGTTGACCCTGAACAGTTGTTGACCCTTGTCTGTGGTCTGTTGTCACTAACCTGTAGGCAAGCTCTTTCTGAGGACACAGCCCCTGGGCCTGTACCAGGAACAGGAGGCGAGACAGGGAGCGAGCGAGAATGTTCCGGAAGCACAGCCTCACTCTTGTCACCTTCCCCACCGTCACCGGGCACTCCTCACAACTCACCTCAATGGTGTACCTGGGACCCAATAATGTGGGTAGCTAACCCTACATGATTGGTATGTTCATGCATGACAAGTAAGAGAAACAATGGAGCAGAAAAACCCATCATCCATAGAGCATTGTGTACTTCCGGCGGGTGCTTATGCAATACAGCATAACTACCCGAGTAACAGACAGTGGTATCTAGGGCATGTGTTGGTCCCAAACACATCATGAGTATAATGTAACTCAGAAGTAAAAGCCTTATAGGTATCACGCGGAATGTGCATTTGCGGTTTTGCATTGTTATCTACACACGGATCGTAGATTATACAGAGCAGGAAAAGTTATCACGAAATAAAGTCTTAGAGATTAAGTGTGCATCGTGTGGAGAGTATATACGTTTGAGGTTTTCGTTAGCAAGCGGTAGCTACGTTTTACACACTACGCAGTAACTGAAGAGGAAAGGTCTTTATGCATTATCCATGCACCGTGTAGATCATGCATTCATTACCAGTTACAAGTCAACTTAGCTGAGAAGGAAAAGTCATCGCTGAATTGGGCATCATGTAGAGCAAGGATTACTTGTGATCCAGTGTTACACAAACCGACTCTAGTACTGTGCATATGACAGAGCAGGAAAAGTCATCGTAAGTTACCATGTATAATAGAGTAGTGTGGGTGCATGTCTCCTTGTCATTGGTTCATCCCTCCTTCGTGTTTTACATACTATATACACCCACCCAACACACACACACACACCATTTTTATCACTAGAGCCCATCACCCATACATCATCACCCATACATCACCCAGGACGCTAGAGTAAAAGCCCACTTCCCCCTTTACATGTAATTTTGACCACTGAGCTGCCGCGTGTAGTGAAGTTGACAAAAGTCTCCCAGTCTCTGGTCTTGTTGTGTTTGTGTTTGGTCACTTTCCTTTCTCCCCCTTTCCCTCTCTTTCTCCTCGATCACCCACACAAACACACACACACATTGAAGCTGCTGGAAACGGAGATAACACTCTGCACTCTAGTGAGTCATACAGCCATACATGTCATTTGTGTGAGTAGATATGCGTACTTACAGACACCAAAAGGAGCCCCTCTCTAAGGACACGGCCCTGAAATGAGGGCACCTCTCTAATCTGGACACCTTAATTCCCAAAGAACAGTTCTTGTGTGCAAAAGGACACCGCAACTAACGTGGACACTTGTGTCCAGATTAGGGGGGTTCCACTGGGGGATTTATTATACCAGTGCTACCTCATTCTGCTCTTGGGCTACTATACAGACAAATAATATACCACACCATTACCCAGACTGGAGGAGGAGGAGGTGCCACTGTTTTTGAAAACTGCATGTGAGCAACTTCACGAACACCTGACACTGGACTGGACAGTGAATAGAGCTGACGAGAGCGTCACGCTCAGACTCTGTGGCTGTACCTCTCCTAACGACGCACTGTGAGTCTTTCACTTTATATCCTTCATCTGTATGGAGAATAGCTATCAGTAACTGTACCATCCTATGAGCAATGTCTTACCTCCCAGACACCCTAACCAGCAGCGATACTCTGCAGTTCCCCAGACACAATGTTGACAGTAGGACCTTCCTTAGCTCAAACTAGTCATTAGTGAGACTATGTGTATGTGTTACGATGTGTTTCATCTCTCATTAGAGAGAGTGTATTATGAATGACGTGTTTCCTCAAGCTATATTATAGCACCATTAGAGAGACTGTATGATGCTGTGTTGTTTCCCTCCGGTGTGGAGGGGGGCAGGTGCCTGTCTGTGGAAATGATACCTACATTGCTTGCTCGTGTAAATCTTCCTCCACACAAGCCCTATATATATTGTCGCCAAGCATGAGTGAGCCCCCTCATAAAATGATTCACCTCTTAAGCACGTGATGCACAGGTGTTGCCCTCTCTGACAGCTCCTCAGTTTTTGGTTGTGACTGCATTGTGTGCAGTCTAATGAACTTCCGATGAGTTTTACAATGCTGTGTTCATGGCTCGCCAGAGAATCCCTTTACAGACTGGTCTTAATATTCTTGAGAGAGAGGACTCGACTAAAGAGTGCCGGCTAAATGCACTGTCATTATAATCTCTTGCTAGCACGAGTGATCTCTATTGTATGGTGTGCAGCTATGACTCGTTTCTTATGCACGAGTGGATCTATGTGTCTCAGCCTCACCATTGTCCTCACACTAAACAAATTCATAATTATTCAGGAAAGTGGCGACAATATAGGGCTTGTGTGGAGGAAGATTTACACAACCAAGCAATGTCAGTTTGAAGATGTAACCATCATCCCATTGTAACTATTTGCAGAATTTTTTAATTACTTGTCTCCTTTCCTTTTTTTACTGCACACAGACTTAGATCGGTACTATAACTCTTCTCATACCCCCCCCCGTCTCCATCATACAAGAACATACAGAACTGGCAAGATCTTTCACTCCTTGCGCTGACTGGAGGGAGGGGCACACGCGCAGGATCTTGTTCACGGCCAAGCAGTCCAGAGGTCTTCTGCAATCGTTTCTGCTCCAGAATGTTGAAGTACCGAGGATAGCAGTGAAAACAGCGTTTCACCTTTATAGTGCTTACAGAAGAGAACTGTGGACTGGAAAGACATAGCTGAATGCACGCAACTGCTATAATAATGTATGCGGCAAATATTGGCCAACAGGTATATACGTCATGAGCGCGCTAGCCTCGCGCAATTACCTATATACGCATGCGCGGGTTGGTCATCACTCATGGGTATAAATAACCAATGTGTATAGCAGTTCCTTAAAAGTCAGGTTAATCTGTCCTCGTCCTCGTCCTCGTCCTTGTCCTCCTCCTCGTCCTTCTTTCCTCCTCCTCTCCTCCTCCTCTCCTCCTCCTCCTCCTCCTCGTCCTCGTCCTCCACGTCGTAACATTTTTGGAGCTAAAGCACTCTTTACCCACTGGGGATCTTGATCTCGCTTCAATAGGAATAGAAGTGCTTAAAATCATTTTCTTAATAGGATTTACCTCTTGTGCCTGCAGTGAATCAACACACCATAATAATTATTATACCTTACTCTACAGGGGTATAATATATATATGTCTAAATGCAATAAGGTTACCTCTTGCATTGCCACCACTCCCTCCACCCGCTCCCCGTGGAACTGGGTGGAGGACTGGGCGGCGAGGGGGTGGTAGGGGAGGGGGCACTCCCTGAACTGGGAGGGGAGGGGCATTCCCTGAACTAGGTGGGGGAGGGACCACTCCCTCAACTTGGAGGGGAGGGGGCACTCCCTGAACTGGGTGGTAGGGGAGGGGAAACAGTCAAAAGTAAGGAAAAGAGACAAGGGACAGATAAAGTGCATTACTGTAGCATAAACTTACTCTCGCTAGTCGCTAGTCCGATGAAGAGTTGGGACTGGAAAGGAAGAAGCTTTAGTGTGACCCCTGCTATGAGATTGCGAAACTTACGTTCTTCATCGTGTGCTGTAGAAAGTAATGGGGGGAGTGCATAAATGTGTAAATATTATGCATAAACTTACTCTAGCCAGTCCGATGAAGAGTTGGAGAAAAGGGTTGAAGAAAGTGCATATACAACTGTGCATAAACTCACCCACACACTCCAGAAGGGGAGTGTCAGCTGGAGGGAGAAATGAGAAATATGCATTAACTTACAGTTTCTCTTTGGAGGATGATCTGCAGGTGGAAAACCAGAGAGAGAGAGAGAGAGAGAGACTCTTACTCCTCGAAATGGGGGAGTACGGCATAGCTGAATACCTTTATATATTCACCTTGATCCGGGGAGGGAGTGGGAGTTTTTGCTAGAGAGAAAAAAATGTGAACCTGACTGACTGGACACACTTAGCTACTTACTGTGCAAACTTACTTATTTCGTTAGCTTCTTCCTCCGTAGTTTTCCATCCTGCGGTGTAGAACAAAGATAATCTAGGAGCACTTAAAAGTTTTGCTAACCGTAAGGGGAAGCCATATCGGTAGCATATATGTCGCGTTGATCTAGGGACAGGGACAGCTGCATTATGGCACTATTTATCTAAGATGGCAGCTGCAATTAGGGCAGCTGCTTGTTTACTTGCTATTTCGCATGAATCATGAGATAGTGAGAAAACACAGGGACAGACATGGAGAGAGAGATACAAACCAAGGCAGATAAAGAGTTAGAGATAGCAGCGACATGTCTAGTCAGCTATGCACTTTATGTGCATTCCACCAAATGAATAGCGAGAATGATTAGCTCTTGCTGTCTTTTTCATCTGCGAAGCACGACACACAAGCTTTGAGGCACGTTTGTGGTAGTAGGCTTGGCGTCGGTTTGAGAGAATATTTGAGCAGTGAATTTCGTACCGCGATCGCTCCGCAGTTTTCTTTTTCTCTGATTGGGATCTGTACCGGGCTCTTTCAGCGGTTCTTTTTTGTTCAGAATGAGCCTGGTACCTTCTGTTTTCAGCTTCTTTTTTTGCTTGGAATGAGCCTGATATCGTTTCTTTTCTGCCAGTTTTCCCTTGCTGGCTCTAACTGGTAACGCTCCCTACGAGCAGTTCTCTCTTTACCAGGCTCTGACTGGTAACGCTCCCTACGAGCAGTTCTCTCTTTACCAGGCTCTGACTGGTAACGCTCCCTACGAGCAGTTCTCTCTTTACCAGGCTCTGACTGGTAACGCTCCCTACGAGCAGTTCTCTCTTTACCAGGCTCTGACTGGTAACGCTCCCTACGAGCAGTTCTCTCTTTACCAGGCTCTGACTGGTAACGCTCCCTACGAGCAGTTCTCTCTTTACCAGGCTCTGACTGGTAACGCTCCCTACGAGCAGTTCTCTCTTTACCAGGCTCTGACTGGTAACGCTCCCTACGAGCAGTTCTCTCTTTACCAGGCTCTGACTGGTAACGCTCCCTACGAGCAGTTCTCTCTTTACCAGACTCTGACTGGTAACGCTCCCTACGAGCAGTTCTCTCTTTACCAGGCTCTGACTGGTAACACTCCCTACGAGCAGTTCTCTCTTTACCAGGCTCTGACTGCATGGTAACGCTCCCTACGAGCAGTTCTCTCTTTACCAGACTCTGACTGGTAACGCTCCCTACGAGCAGTTCTCTCATTCTCTGCTTCAGAGGAATAACGTGCTATTCTTGCTTCTTTCTCTTGTTCAGAAAGAAGTGAATAGCGCTTTGTGCGAGAATGCCGTATGATCTTTGCATGTGCCAAATATGCTGCTTTGTTCTTCTCTTCCCTTGAAGCAGCAGGCACTTTTGTACTCTTCTCCTTGTTCTGCTCGTAACATTTCTTTTTATACGCCTTTCGCCTTCTTTGGGATGGGTACGAGATATTATAGTGCTGTACTATTCAGGTATACCACTGAAATAAATACAACGGTGGTATATACTTTGGGCGATAAATAACTTGCGCGCTATCCCAAAATGAGTAGAAGGTGTAGCCAAATGAGATGGGTGTGAAGTTCTCCTCCACTCAAATGAGGGGTGGGTTGCTCTTCTCCACTCTCACAAGCTCCTCCGAGTTCACCGTAAAAGAAACGCATACTGTTAGCATTCGCCAGGATAGTACAGGCGCATGCGCATAAATATTACGTCACTATATAGGCGCGCGCTGGGAGAGACGCCCAAGTACTACGCATTCTGCATGCAGGTTTGAAGACGAAGCTGCAACGTAGGCCGCATTTCCCAGCTCCTATATACGTCCCCGCCTCCGTCGTATATATCTACTCTGCCGCGACCCGTGCTGCCACTCCCCCAGTTCATCTCCATATCTTACCCGGTTTTTTGAGATACGCTTGTCTAAACTGAACAACAACAGCAGCAACAACAACAAGAAGAAGAATAAGAAAATTGAAAAGTGACTTATCAAGTATATATATTATACCTATTATGTGATTTAAGCTATTTCTTGGATACATGCTCTTTGTTACAATACGGATCAGTCTCATATGTCAAAAGTTGGATCTGATTGAAATAGAAAGTGAAACATGAAAATCTCAAATGTATGGGCATAATGCAGGACCACCGGTGTATATTAGAGAGACGGTACTCTCTATATAGGTAGCTATGACACGGGTGAAATCTCACGTGATCCGCGTACAAAACGACTAAAAACTCGGTGAGAATCACTCCCTAGGCCTTCAAAACATATTATATCCACCTATACATGTTCCCCAAGACCACATAGCTACGCACCTTCAGTCGTCCACGCGAGAATTCGCTCATACGAGATTTCACGATTTTCGTGTCATCATATTCATCTTCTTCTTCTTCTTCTTTAAACCCGCTATCTCCTTACAAGCACCAGTTCAAGCACTGATTTTTTCACTGAAGGTCTCCAATTTCACCGGAGAAGGGACTGAGAAAGCAATGTGGGGGAACTTAGGTTTTCTAGATTGTTCTTCAGGGTTTACTAAGAAAGAACAGAAGGAACAGCTATTGGTAGTTCAATACACATTACATTATATGGGAACAGTACTAGAGGTTAGAGTAAAACCCAAAACCATTCTAATGGCCGAATTCATTGCGCAAGACACTTAGGATTTCAACTTCAGTGTACATGTACAAGTGGAAAAATCATTTCTTCAAAATGAAAGGGGGATATAGGGATGGCTTGAAGCACCAAAAAGGAAGAAACAAGGGGTCATTACACAGCAAAGATGCACAAAGCTACATGACACCATCCCTATATCTTTGTCTCATATTAAACTTTACTTCAAGGTAAACTGTTGCAGAGTGGAAATGACGGAGACGGCAAGCGCAGCTCTTTCCCAATTAGGGAGGAAAATGTCAGCAGGGCGAGATTGGTTGTGAACAATAACACAAAGATATAGGGATGGTGTCATGTAGCTTTGTGCATCTTTGCTGTGTAATGACCCCTTGTTTCTTCCTTTTTGGTGCTTCAAGCCATCCCTATATCCCCCTTTCATTTTGAAGAAATGATTTTTCCACTTGTATTATATACCTCCGAATGAGTGACGCTCCTGAAATATTCATTTAAGTAGCTATAATTATAATTATGCATGTTCCAGTTTCACTAATGTTCGTGCATTTAGGAAACGTCCCAGGATACACTAAAATGTTGATTGAGTGTGAAAAAACAAAAATAAACTGTGATTGGGAACGCCTGTGCAGTCATCAGTCGTTTTTTTTGTCCCGCGCGTGGGAATGCGCGTGCGCATGAAGCCCACCCACTGCCGAATGTTGCCGTTTCTCAAACAGCTGCTTGGAACCGAGCGTGGAACAGCCATCATGCCGAAAAAAGAAAAGGAACCCGAGGAAGACAAAGAAAAGAGCTCGGAGAAAGGTTCCGAAAAGGAGTCCGAGGAGAAAGGCTCCGCGGTAACTAAAGAAAAGGTTTGTACTATGGAAATCAAACCGGGGGATTACGCTAGCTGGGGTCTTGGACGTGGAGTCGATATCACGAAGCAGAAACCATGGGTCGAGAAGTCATCGTTTCATGTGCGGGAAGTAGACGTTACCTCTGATGATATCATAATCGAAACGAAGGAGGGCGGACTGCTGAAAGCTTACAGCGAAGAATACGCAGAGTCGAACGACCGTGAATAGTGAAGTAGCAGGCTGGAGTCAAGCCGGCCAACACGCCGCTGTCCGTCCGAATGGACGTGGAATACACGCGCTCTGCTCTGTCCGCAAAGTACGTGTCTGGAAAGAAAATAAAGACGAGGACCATTTCCTTCGGTGTCAATTTTGCGGACGTTCCGGCGTCGCTAGCAAAGACCGTGGCCGAAGCAAAGAGAGACGCCGTCGATCAAAAACGTCCGTCCCTCAGAGACAACGGCAGGTCGAAAACGTTTGGGAGTGTCGAGAATGTATACGAAATCAAGAGCCTTGGTGTCCGATCGGCAAAGTCTGAAGAATGGCCTCCGCAGCAACGTGATTCCCATCGATCATGGGTCTGAAGCATCTAAACCCGCGATTTAGGCTTAGTGAGTCGGCTGCGCCGCCGGAACCCGATCACAAATCTGCAGCAGGATCAATTATGCTCCGCAGTCTACCATCAAGTCCGCCTGTGTTTGATGCAGAAGAGGTTAAGCAAAAAATACATCCTGTTACGATGCATTTTGGAGCGACATTCGAAGAGAGGTTATGTTCGTGGTTACTGCACTGCCTCCAACGCCTCAGCTACCCCACCACAACGTGGAAGTCTTCAGGAGTTGATCCACATTCACGCACTGGATGGAGAACCACCTGAGGGAGACAAACTCTTTGAAGAGATTCAGAAATATCTCGACCACTTTGTGCAAGAATTCAAAATCACTCACTACGTGAGCGCCATCGAGCTGGGAGCTTTGGAATACCGAGAGCTAACGTGGAAGGAATTTGTCCACCAGGCAAAGGTGAGCTCGAAGGCCTCAGTGACAGCCGCAACATATGGTGGCGCAGAAGCTTCGACAACTCAAAAGATCGCAAGGGCTGAAAGAAGCAAAAACTACGAGATGAAAAGATTGGAGTGATGAGGGACGACAAGGTCATGGAGGAGGCGGTGATCGGTTGCTCCCTCTACCCAATCAGTGGTCTCCTCAAAATGCCCTACTTGCAGCATGCTCTTAGGCAGAGCATTGACAAGTACGTCATGGAAGCTTCGACGGGTACGTAGCATGCAGAGTACTTGACTATATAGGTAGCAATATAAAACTTTATTGTTTTATAACAGCCACCACATAATGTTTAGTACATTAATTATTATCATGCAGGAGGTGGACCCTACTGGATTACGTTTGGTGACGATATTGATGATCCGAAGTACATCACAGTCGATCATGCCAACGAGAGAATGCTCACAGGAACGGTGAACTTCAAAGACGCAGAGGGGTTCACGGTGAAAGTGTTTGACGACTCGGCCTCTACAAACCGGTTTGAATTTTCTATCACCAGTTCGTTTCCGAGGTACAGGAAGAAGAAGCAAGACGAGCAAAACGAATGTCAAGATTCTGGCGCACATGCCTTCGGCACTCTACAACCACTTGAATACTACCTCGAAACAACATTCAATTCCATCCGAAAGAGAAGCACTGTGCACATGCGAAAAAGCTCCCGGCTGGAAAACGTTCGACTTCTGCTGAAGGAGAGAATCGAGCCAAAGATGTCCTGCCATACGAAACAGTGGCGGAAGGGGAGAGAGGCCTACTACATCAGATGCACACACAGCCCTCGCAACGGCTACCTCTGTGTCAAAGAGTACAGTGAGGGGGGCACAAAAAGGTACAAAGTGTGTGTGAAGCCAGCCGTCAACTACCGCTGCAGTGATGCCAAAGTTTATATGCTATTTCAACTGAAACATTTTCGTCTGGATCTATGATTGCTTCATTTTTGTACAATACCATAATTAAGGTGTTTTCAATTCTGAAGAGTGCTCAATTTAGTTGCCTATGGTCGCACAAGAGCTATTTTGAACATCCCTGATAAATCAAACATCCAGTAACTGGGATTGACATAGTTCTCGCGATGTATGCATCTTCAGTGCAAAAACTTAACGGTGGATAACTAGAAGGGAGAAAGATCAGTCAGCCAAAAACATATTGGCAGATTGTGGCCCAGTTTATTCATCGCTTATTATACTCTTACCCTCTACAGAGCCATCTAACAAAGGTGCCTTCCCACTGTTGTTCAAGATATTAAATACCAAATGGAATGCCATAGTTTTCCTATACTACAGTAGAGCTGCACAGGCATACCAAGGTGTTTCTGCATAGTAAACACATGGTTATGAATGTGCATGATAGTGTCCACATTGAGTATCACATAACGAGGAAAGAGTCTTTAAAGTAATGTCAACATTGTCTTGTATCAGAGAAAACACCTTACGAACCATGCATCATCTGAAGGGGAGTCTGCACCTTAGCATCATTGATGACCTTCTGTAATTTCCCTCTCTTTCGCCATCCAATACTTACGGTTTTGTAGGTAGATGCTACATTGCGAGGAGTCCTCTGGAAATGTTGGTGTATCACTAAGTACGGTAGTACTTAGTACAAGTGGAAAAATCATTTCTTCAAAATGAAAGGGTTATATAGGGATGGCTTGAAGCACCAAAAAGGAAGAAACAAGGGGTCATTAGCTACACAGCAAAGTTGCACAAAGCTACATGACACCATCCCTATATCTTTGTTCGATATTAAACTGTGCTTATAAACAATAAAACAAAGGTATAGGGATGGTATCATGTAGCTTTGTGCAACTTTGCTTCAAGCCATCCCTTTATCCCCCTTTCATTTTGGAGAAATGATTTTTCCAATTGTACTAAGTACTACCGTACTTAGTGATACACCAACATTAGCAGAAGACTACTCGCAATGTAGCATCTAGCTGCAAATTTTCACATTATTCTGTATGTCAGGTCTGCAGGTGGTGATCCACCGCTACATCTCGGCCGTCAGCCGTCCTGAACGTGCGAGCATTTGGTGTGTAGCCCCGGCGATGCTTATGAGACCCAGACTCTGCTGGTGGCTGACTACAACGCCACCTTTGTGGCTCACATCGGCCCCTCCGGTGACCAGAGGGGATATATGGGCATCACTGGTGAGTCTAGTCTCACAAAACACTGCATTGTGACACATAGCTATGCACTAGCAATGTGTGGCTGGTTCACAAAAGTACTAGTGAGTCCTGTATTATAGCTCTTTTTTAGTCCACCCCACACATAATCTCAGCTAGAGTGTTGGTTCATTGACAAAACGAAAGGTGAAAGCCTTATGAGCGTACACGTATGGGCAAGAACTTGTCTTTTTCTTATACTTTACACAATGTGCTGCGGTGCATATACTCGTGTTTCATCTTCCTGTGTCCTGTCATTACTCCTAATCTGCTAATGTTGTTGCTGTGAAGGTCGTGCAGGCTGAGGTTTAGCCTGGTACATCAATGACACCCTCATAACGACACCGGTAGTCCAGAGAGGAAAGACGTACACGTTTGTCGTCTACGGAGGAGATGATCCAAACATGAACACCAACGACCGTCCTCTCTACATCACCAACTCCATCACTGGTGGCAGAGTCTTCATGGAGGAACAGGAGAAAGCTGTGAGTAGTATAGTGCAAGCGGTTTGTGGCAAAAGCCTTGTGCATAAGCAAGTACTCAATAATAATTATTGTGAAACACTTGGTTTATGATGTCCACGGTACAGCAGTTGTCAGTGTGTTTGTTATGCCCATTTATTGAGCTTAGGCCTCGAACTGGATTGAGTGGAGTACATTTTTCTATTTAGCTCGGTTTCAAAAATCCACCTTCAGGTGTCTACAGTATAGCTCATGTGTTTATGAGCTGTAAAAGCACGCATGACTGCGGATGTGATTGTGTGACCATTCTTTATTATAAAAGTCAACATTTTTCATTGCAGATGCATGGAGATGATCTATGCAGGTGTTGAGAACAACGGCACTACGCCCATTGGAGGTTTGAACTTCTATTGGACTACACGCTAGCGACTATAATAGAATTCCTGTTGTCTCCGTTGTGTGAGTTCACCAGTACTCCTGAGGCAGAGGCTCTGGCAGACCTCTGCAAAGCTCTACTCTGCAACTACGAGGAGGCCCTCGATCCTCCCAGCTCAGACTGCAAAGACTCTCTCGCCAAAGGGAGCGACAATACCTTTACTGGACCCCAGACAATGAGACCCCCGACGTCGTCTTCTACCAGGTACTGTGTGTCTGTCTGTCACTGTGTGGAGCCCCCAATGATATTACATCTAATTTGTACTTAATATGAGAGAGAGAGTCAGAGAGAGAAAGACTTAGTAGCGGGGTGTTGTTTACGGCAATGTAGCTAGGATCCATAAACAGTAGCCATAAGCAAATACAGGCAGTATAGTTCAAAGAGGAATATGCTTCAGGTTTTATATACACGTGTTAGCTACCTCATGGCAATGTTTGCTATGTCAGGTACTGCTTCAGTTTCATATATAAACGGCACCCTAGTCATGATCATGTACTTGTGAAGGTATTTGTTAGTAGACACTTACAAGTGCAAGAGATACTAACGCATTTCACAGAGCATGATGCAAGTGTCATCCTCTGTAAAACCTCCCAAAAGTTCTCATTTGCCCTTTGTAATGCAACCCTGATCTTTACTGACAAAGTATATACCTTTCCCTATGCGTCCACTCTTGCAGTGCTCACCCACCATAACGTTGGCTGGAAGATCATGGTAACTGACTCTGTCGAAGACTATCTGGAGAGCAAACTACAAAGATGGCAGCAATGGTACATGAGATTGCAGGTGGTTTGCTGGTTTTTTTATTTTTATGAAATCCACAGGATACGTTATTTACTCTCTAGCTCCTACGCCAATGTTTTCCCTCTTTGCCACAATTTTGTTTACCATCGGGTTGTATTTTCGTATAAACGTACGTACGTGTCCGTCACGCTTAAGAATGTCAATTAGTCACGCTTCAATTATTAGTCACGCTTAGGGAATGTCAAATAGTCACGCTTAGGAATGTCAATTTCCGCCGTGCGCGCAGATTCGCAGGAAGTCTGGCTTCGCGCGCACGAGCGGCCTCAGTCGGACTGTTTACGCATTGCCTGGCAGGCGCGAGGCAAAATATGCGTGTGCGCATTCCTAGTAGTTCTTGTATTCAACACATAATTAAACCTACATCGTTTTTTATCACATGAACGACTCTCAAGGTTTTATTTTACTGATGAAGAGGCTTTCCATTGCAAAACTTGCCATAATATGTTTTGAACTTGGCTGGCAGGAAATAAAACAAAGCTTTCAAGTATTAAAAACGGGCTAGAGATGCAGCTTTCACAATTTCACTTTGTCGCTAGTCTTTTTTCTAGGATCTAGCAACATAGTTGTGGTACCAACAGTGGATAAATGAGTCAGCTGTGTACACTGTGTGTCACTGTTTTTGCTATGGGGATCTTACTACCACAAGAAACAAAGCTGAAGGATTGATGTTGTTATAATTAACTTTTTATCAGCATCTTCCTGTCCCCTTCCAACGTGATATTTATACCCTTCTTTCCCTATTATTTGAGGCAAGACGCAGTAAAGATGGTGTAGAATGGAAGCCATGTTTAAGTTGAAGCTGAAGGTGGAATGAAACACACTACCATATGCTGTCATAACACATGTTGCTATTATAGGAGGTCATGAAAGTGGAACAGTAAGACATGCCTATACACTGAAACAGAATCATTCATAACCCTCATCCCTAAGGAAAAACAAAGATGAATTTGGGTTATGAATGGCTTTCTGTGTTGGTGTAGATATGGTCCTGTTTCTCATGAAGTGAAATTCCCTACATTCAAATTTAGCATTTCACCAGCCACGGACATATGTGTCGGCATCCTCCATAAGTCCACAAGAATTTATATGGGGTTGTAGGCGCTAATACTTTATACATCATTTTCTGCTTATTTAAGCAGATACCCATGGCATCCAAAGGGTTCAACGGCAGTCTGTTTCATTTTGTCACACAAAGCAGGAATTTTTCTGTATTATTATAGCTGTATACACAGCAAAGTAGGATATTGCCAGTTGTACTCAAAGTTTACTTTATAGTACAGAGTTGCTACCGTCACCTCATCGCAAGCAGTAGTTCTTGAAGTGTGGAGGACAAAAATGATGATCAACTTCCCTTGTATGCTTCTTTTTGTCCTCATTTCACACAATGTTTGTGAAACCAGAGGAAACGATGAGCATACTGATAGGGTAATCAAGAATGCAACGAGAGTGGAACATGAGCAAACACAAATGGGGAAAATGGCAGAGAAAAGAATACAAGGAGAAGAATCCAAGTATGGAGAAGCATTGTCTAAGAACAAGCATCTTTCTTCCCAGCATTCATTAGGGAAATTGAACAACAAGGTTTCGCCTCCTAACATTTCTGATGATGAGGGAAGAGGTACTGATCAAAAGTGCTCTGATGTCAATATCTGGTTTGTACCCAATAATGGGACATGTGAATGTGGAAGTGATTTGAATGAGATTGTGTTGTGTGATCCAGTTACCAAAGACCTAGCTATCATGGATTGTTACTGCATCACATATCAATACAGTAGTGAGGGAGAACCAATGTTCCCTGTAGTTGGAGGATGTGTGTTCAACTGCGTCAATCACACACGAAGTGGCTATGCGAACATCTACCACAGTGCACCATCTGACTGTGCTAGTCTGAACAGACAAGGAACACTCTGTGGACAGTGTCTGGATGGCTACACTGTGCCAGCATATTCCTATGAGTTTAAATGCATCAGATGTGACAGAGAACTGGAAAACTGGGGACTCTACATAGTCTTTGCCTTTCTCCCTCTCACACTCTTCATTGTCATAATTTTAGTCTTCAGGATCAATGTGCTTTCCCCAAAGCTCTATATGTATGTCTATGCTGCACAGTGTCTATCAATTCCTGCACAAGTGAAGGTGATCCTCTATTATCTATCACAGAAGAAGAGTCCTGCATTGCATACAGTTCCTGCAGCAATGGTCTTATCAAACTATGGAATTTGGAATCTGGACTTTGTTCGAGTTAACGTCTTACCCGATGTTTGTATCGATGTCATTCCTCTTCACATCCTGGTATTGGACTATCTTATAGCTATCTATCCTATGCTGCTAATGGCTGCTTTATACGCTATGGTTGAATTATATGGCTTTGAGTTTAGACCATTGCGGTGCATGTGGAAGCCCTTTCACTATTTCTTTGCTCGATTTCGTCGTCACTGGGGTATACAGACCACCATTATGGATGCCTTTGTCACATTCTTCTTCCTCTCCACCACTAAACTGTTGAGTGTGTCATGTGATCTCCTAATCAGTACAAAAGTCTATACACGTGAAGGGAAGCCTTACTCACGAAACCTATTCTACGATCCAAGTATCACATACTTTGGCAAGGAACACCTGCCATATGCTCTGATGGCTCTTGCCATTCTCACTGTGTTTATTGCTTTCCCAACATCCCTTTTGCTCTGTTACCAGTGTAAGGTTTATCGAAAGTGCCTCACTAAATGTCAAATACATGGAAATATAGTGGAAACCTTCGTAGAGTCATTTCAGAAGTACTACAAAGATGGCAGCAATGGTACATGGGATTGCAGGTGGTTTGCAGGGTTCTGGGTACTCTTCAAATGTTTCTGTTACTTGAATTATTCAATTTCCCTCACAGACATAAGTTTGGTTTTCTTAACTGTTACTGCAATAATTGGTGCTACAATAGTCGTGATTGTCCAGCCCTACAGAGAAGAGTACTCAGCGTTCAATGTCATCAGTGCAAACCTCTTTCTCTGGCAGGCACTGGTCTGCGCCTTTATGTCAAGAGAGAGTTTGTCTGCAATTGTTGCTGCAGAATTCAAAGACCATTTTTTCTGTGTCTTCTTTCTCTGGTTGGTTCCTTTGACCTACATCATTGGAATACCACTGCACAAACTTGTGGTAAAGCTCCGACAATGGCAGTTGCAGAAAGCCAGTTCACTCACCAGTTCACTGCCACATCGTCTGGTCCACTCTGACCAGTACCGACATCCACCATCTTAACCCCCAATGAAGATGCTTCGTAGCTAGTTTGTATTGGATCAGTTCTTAACAAGTTAATCATAGTAGATTGTGTACTTATCTGAACGATGTCTTTATAATAATGAAGGAGCAATAATTATTGGCGAGCGGGAGCGAGTCGTTCGTTCGAGCGGAATTTTTCTGTATATTTATAGTCGTACGTCGCGTATGCGCGGCCTTGTATGTGCTTCTTTTTATCCGCGCTACTTCTTTCTTCGCGCTTCTTTTTCACTGCCTCGCCATATGCGCTGATCGGTCTAGCCCGCGCCCGCGAGAGAACTATCCTCCATTCGACGGCATGCGCTGCAACCTGACTGACCGTGGCTTTGTACGCGCTTCTTTTTATCCGAAACTATTTCAAAATTTTTACGCATTTTCAAACACGGTGCCTCGCGGATCGACGATCTAGCCAGCTAGAGAACTCTTCTCCATTCGACGGCATGCGCTGCAACCTTCTGTGACTGACCAAGGCTGTACCTCTTCCCAATCTTCATGGTTCCAAGCTGCAACTTGCAACTACGCCTAGGATTGCTCGTGCACGTACTGCTGCATGCCAGCTGCCTGGTGGACCACGACTGACGACTTCAATACCAGTACCGTCTGCCCACCTGCTCACGGTTCTGCCAAATGTACAATACGCATATAACGGCGACAGGTAGATCTGTCTTGCTTCTTGAAAGGAAAGCTGTGCGCTGACGGCACGTTATACAGCCCGGGCAAATCCTCGGGAAAATCCCAAGTTGGGTCGCTCCCGCTCGCGAATGGTAGCTAGATAGCATGCGACCAGTACTGAGAGGGTTGATAAGACTTTGTATTCAACACATAAACATTGTTCTTTTATCACATGCACAACTTATTTTACTGATGAATATGTTTTCCATATATACAGTTTGCAAAACTTGGCCATAATGTTTTCAACTGGGCTGGCAGGAAATAAAACAAAGCTTTCAAGTATTAAAAACGGGCTAGAGATGCAGTTTGCACAATTTTACTTTGTCGCTAGTCATTTTTTCTAGCATCTAGCAACATATTTGTGGTACCAATAGTGGATAAATGAGTGAGTTGTGTTCACTTTATGTCACTATTGTTGTGGTACCAACAGTGGATACATGAGGGAGTTGTGTACACTGAATATCACTGTTTTTGCTATGGGGATCTTCATACTACTAGCTACAAGAAACAAAGCTGACGGGAATGATGTTGTTATAATTAACTTTTTATGGCCATCTTCCTGTCCCTTTCCAACGTGATATGTATATCCTTCTTTCCCTGTGTTCCACTATAATTTGAGGCAAGACGCAGTTTAAAAGATGGTGTAGAATGGAAGCCATGTTTAAGTTGAAGCTGAAGGTGGAATGAAACACACTACCATATGCTGTCATAACACATGTTGCTATTATAGGAGGTCATGAAAGGGGAACAGTAAGACATGGTCTATTGTTACATGTGTATGGGCTGGCAGGATATGGGTGCTTGCTGGCTTCATTGCCACGGCCCAATCCACTATGTCAGCATGCTGAATTCGGGTTTTGGCTCGTTACTGGCAACGCCTTGTGGGGATAAATCTCATTAGTTCAGAACCACAAGCGCTGCACCTGAGCAAAGCCTTGTGGGGATGAATCTCATTAGTTCAAAACCACAAGTGCTGCGCTCAACTTTGCCTTTATAAACTCGTGATGCCAAGTTGCGGTATGCTTTGCTGATGAGGGCTAACAAGCCCGAAACAGCAGAGCTCCGCATCTTTTTTCTCTTGGCATCACATGTACTTGGCTATACACTGATATTCATAACCCTCATCCCTACCTTTTTTACAGAAAAACTAAGATGAATATGGATTATGAATGACTTTCTGTGTTGGTGTAGATATGATCCTGTTTCTCATGAAGTGAAATTCCCTACATTCCCATTTAACACTTAACCAGCCACGGACAGATAAATGTGTTTGCAGCCTCTCTACAATAAATTTATATGGGGATTATAATACTAGGCGCTAATACTTAATACATCATTTTCTGCTTACTTAAGCAAATGTACACATGCCGTCCAAAGGGTTCGAGGGTCTAGTTTCATTTTGTCACACAAACCAGGAAATGTTGTGTTGTTTAATAATAGCTGTATACACAGCGAAGTAGGAAATTGCCAGTTGTACTGAAAGTTTTCTTAGGATATTTCCCCCTCAACACCAACACATAGCATGTTACCTTATCATCGCAAGCAGCAGTTCTTGAAGTGTGAATGACAAAATATGACGGTCAACTTCTCTTGTATGCTTCTTTTGGTACTCATTTCGTGCATTGTTTGTGAAACCGGAGAAGACGATGAACATACTGATGGAGTAATCGAGAATGCAACGAGAGTGGAACATGTGCAAAGGCAAATGGGGAAAATGGCAGAAAAAAGAATACAAGGAGAAGAATCCAAGTATGGAGAAGCATTGTCTAAGAACAAGCATCTTTCTTCCCAGCATTCATTAGTGAAATTGAACAACAAGATATCGCCTCCTAACACTTCAGATGATGGGGACAGAGGTACTGATCAAAAGTGCTCTGATGTCAATATCTGGTTTGTACCCAATAATGGGACATGTGAATGTGGAAGTGATTTGAATGAGATTGTGTTGTGTGATCCAGTTACCAAAGACCTAGCTATCATGGATTGTTACTGCATCACGTATCAATACAGTAGTGAGGGAGAACCAATGTTCCCTGTAGTTGGAGGATGTGTGTTCAACTGTGTCAATCACACACGAAGTGGCTATGCGAACATCTACCACAGTGCACCATCTGACTGTGCTAGTCTGAACAGACAAGGAACACTCTGTGGACAGTGTCTTGATGGCTACACTGTGCCAGCATATTCCTATGAGTTTAAATGCATCAGATGTGACAGTGAAACTGGAAAACTGGGGACTCTACATAGTCTTTGCCTTTCTCCCTCTCACAGTCTTCATTGTCATAATTTTAGTCTTCAGGATCAATGTGCTTTCCCCAAAGCTCTATATGTATGTCTATGCTGCCCAGACTATTTCAACTCCTGCACAAGTGAAGGTGATCCTCTATTATCTATCACAGAAGAAGAGTCCTGCGTTGCATACAGTTCCTGTAGCAATGGTCTTATCAAACTATGGAATTTGGAATCTGGACTTTGTTCGAGTTAACGTCTTACCCGATGTTTGTATCGATGTCATTCCTCTTCACATCCTGGTATTGGACTATCTTATAGCTATCTATCCTATGCTGCTAATGGCTGCTTTATACGCTATGGTTGAATTATATGGCTTTGAGTTTAGACCATTGCGGTGCATGTGGAAGCCCTTTCACTATTTCTTTGCTCGATTTCGTCGTCACTGGGGTATACAGACCACCATTATGGATGCCTTTGTCACATTCTTCTTCCTCTCCACCACTAAACTGTTGAGTGTGTCATGTGATCTCCTAATCAGTACAAAAGTCTATACACGTGAAGGGAAGCCTTACTCACGAAACCTATTCTACGATCCAAGTATCACATACTTTGGCAAGGAACACCTGCCATATGCTCTGATGGCTCTTGCCATTCTCACTGTATTTATTGCTTTCCCAACATCTCTTTTGCTCTGTTACCAGTGTAAGGCTTATCGAAAGTGCCTCACTAAATGTCAAATACATGGAAATACAGTGGAAACATTCGTAGAGTCATTTCAGAAGTACTACAAAGATGGCCGCAATGGTACATGGGATTGCAGGTGGTTTGCAGGGTTCTGGGTACTCTTCAAATGTTTCTGTTACTTGATTTATTCAATTTCCCTCAATGACATTTGTTTTGCTCTCTTAACTGTTACTTCATTAATTGGTGCTACAATAGTCGTGATTGTCCAGCCCTACAGAGAAGAGTACTCAGCGTTCAATGTCATCAGTGCAAACCTCTTTCTGTGGCAGGCACTGGTCTGCGCCTTTATGTCAAGAGAGAGTTTATCTGCAATTGTTGCAGCAGAATTCAAAGACCATTTTTTCTGTGTCTTCCTTCTCTGGTTGGTTCCTTTGACCTACATCATTGGAATACCACTGCACAAACTGGTGGTAAAGTTCCGACAATGGCAGTTGCAGAAAGCCAGCTCACTCACTAGTTCACTGCCACATCGTCTGGTCCACTCTGACCAGTACCGACATCCACCATCTTAACCCCCAATGATGCTAGTTTGTATTGGATCAGTTCTTAAGAAGTTAACATAGTAGATTGTGTACTTATCTAAACGATGTCTTTACAATAATGAAGGAGCAATATTATGTGACAGGCCAGTCAAAGTGGCATGCGAATTAAACGCCTGAGTGCAGAAATGCACAATATACACGAAGGCACCGTTATTTCTGAACCAATAACTAACTAGTTGCAGATACATAACCTTATTAATAGCTTAATCACTCTGTATCAATGTGCACACAATGAAACTTCGTCACAGTCCCTCTCACAGAGTACTCGAAACAATTGCAAGGCAAAATGTATTATTGCAAACACATGAATGTTTAGCATTGTATTCGTCTTCGTCTTAGCATTGTATTCGTAATGTTGACATCACTTTCACTGCTTTTACCCTTGATTTCAAACATTACAAGCTCAGTTTTTGGAGTATTTCGTTGCTGTTTTTTCCGCAAGCAATGCTGTTTTTTTTTATTCAAGCCAAATGACAGTCACAGTCGAGTCATTGCATTTATAGGCCAGAATATTCATGCTTTGGTCATTTTCGGAGAACAATGGACTTAAAAAATCTCTTTGGCTGATGCTGTTGATCAACAAAGTTTGTTGCCATTCTCCAACCATTACATGTGTACATCCTTATGGTAGCAGTGTCCTCCTTGTATAAATTGATCCATCAGTGGAGTGTATGTGCTGCGTCAAAAAAAAAAGTGTGAGTTTCTTGAATGCCGGTCTTTGGCTACTAATTTTATACACTGTCTCTGGGGTGTTTGAAACGTGCATTTTCCTATGTGGCTTAACAGGATCCTTCGTCTATTTTCACTGAAGATTGTCGCATAAGCTGTACAAAATTGTAGATTTCTTTGACTGTGTGTTGGTGCTGGTGAGATGGAAGTAATGTTGAATACGTAGCCCATCTTTGACCAATTCCGAGACTCATTCCTCATCGGAGAGATGGTCTCGAATTTCACCGACTTCAAGACAGACAAGGGTGAGTATGTAAGTGGTGTGCTCATTAATACAAGATGTGTGAGGCTATGTATACAAGTGGTAAAATCGCATTTCTTCAAAATGAAGTGGGATATAAGGATTGCTGGAAGCATCAAAAAGGAAGAAACAAGGGGTCATTACACAGCAGGGGTATATACACAATTAGCTGCATGACACCATCTGTACATGTGGAAGCCATTTCACTATTTCTTTGCTCCATTTCGTCGTCACTGGGGTATACAGACCACCATTATGGATGCCTTTGTCACATTCTTCTTCCTCTCCACCACTAAACTGTTGAGTGTGTCATGTGATCTCCTAATCAGTACAAAAGTCTATACACGTGAAGGGAAGCCTTACTCACGAAACCTATTCTACGATCCAAGTATCACATACTTTGGCAAGGAACACCTGCCATATGCTCTGATGGCTCTTGCCATTCTCACTGTATTTATTGCTTTCCCAACATCTCTTTTGCTCTGTTACCAGTGTAAGGCTTATCGAAAGTGCCTCACAAAATGTCAAATACATGGAAATACAGTGGAAACATTCGTAGAGTCATTTCAGAAGTACTACAAAGATGGCCGCAATGGTACATGGGATTGCAGGTGGTTTGCAGGGTTCTGGGTACTCTTCAAATGTTTCTGTTACTTGATTTATTCAATTTCCCTCAATGACATTTGTTTTGCTCTCTTAACTGTTACTTCATTAATTGGTGCTACAATAGTCGTGATTGTCCAGCCCTACAGAGAAGAGTACTCAGCGTTCAATGTCATCAGTGCAAACCTCTTTCTGTGGCAGGCTCTGGTCTCCGCCTTTATGTCTAGAGAGAGTTTATCTTCAATTGTTGCAGCAGAATTCAAAGACCATTTTTTCTGTGTCTTCCTTCTCTGGTTGGTTCCTTTGACCTACATCATTGGAATACCACTGCACCAACTGGTGGTAAAGTTCCGACAATGGCAGTTGCAGAAAGCCAGTTCACTCTCCAGTTCACTGCCACATCGCCTGGTCCACTCTGACCAGTACCGACATCCACCATCTTAACCCCCAATGATGCTAGTTTGTATTGGATCAGTTCTTAAGAAGTTAACATAGTAGATTGTGTACTTATCTAAACGATGTCTTTACAATAATGAAGGAGCAATATTATGTGACAGGCCAGTCAAAGTGGCATGCGAATTAAACGCCTGAGTGCAGAAATGCATAATATACACGAAGGCACCGTTATTTCTGAACCAATAACTAACTAGTTGCAGATACATAACCTTATTAATAGCTTAATCACTCTGTATCAATGTGCACACAATGAAACTTCACCACAGTCCCTCTCACAGAGTACTCGAAACAATTGCGAGGCAAAATGTATTATTGCAAACACATGAATGTTTAGCATTGTATTCGTCTTCGTCTTAGCATTGTATTCGTAATGTTGACATCGCTTTCACTGCTTTTACCCTTGATTTCAAACATTACAAGCTCAGTTTTTGGAGTATTTCGTTGCTGTTTTTTCCGCAAGCAATGCTGTTTTTTTTTATTCAAGCCAAATGACAGTCACAGTCGAGTCATTGCATTTATAGGCCAGAATATTCATGCTTTGGTCATTTTCGGAGAACAATGGACTTAAAAAATCTCTTTGGCTGATGCTGTTGATCAACAAAGTTTGTTGCCATTCTCCAACCATTACATGTGTACATCCTTATGGTAACAGTGTCCTCCTTGTATGAATTGATCCATCAGTGGAGTGTATGTGCTGCGTCAAAAAAAAAGTGTGAGTTTCTTGAATGCCGGTCTTTGGCTACTAATTTTATACACTGTCTCTGGGGTGTTTGAAACGTGCATTTTCCTATGTGGCTTAACATAATCCTTCGTCTATTTTCACTGAAGATTGTCGCATAAGCTGTACAAAATTGTAGATTTCTTTGACTGTGTGTTGGTGCTGGTGAGATGGAAGTAATGTTGAATACGTAGCCCATCTTTGACCAATTCCGAGACTCATTCCTCATCGGAGAGATGGTCTCAAATTTCGCCGACTTCAAGACAGACAAGGGTGAGTGTGGATAGTAAGTTGTGTGCTCATTAATAAAGATGTGTGAGGCTATGTATACAAGTGGTAATGCATTCTTCAAAATGAAAGTGGGATATAAGGATTGCTGGAAGCATCAAAAAGGAAGAAACAGGGGTCATTACACAGCAGGGGTATTACACAATTAGCTGCATGACACCAT
>CASHTH010002065.1:0-17845 GCA_030341885.1 Geodia barretti
ACAGTTGTTGACCCTTGTCTGTGGTCTGTATGCACATACCTGTAGGCCAGCTCTTTCTGAAGACACAGCCCGGCCTGTACCAGGAACAGCAGAGCGAGACAGGGAGCGAGCGAGAATGTTCCGGAAGCTCAGCTCACTCTTGTCACCTTCCCCAACCAGTCACCGGGCACTCCTCACACACTCACTCATGGTGTACCTGGGACCCACTAATGTGGTAGCTAAAACCTACATGATTGGATATGTTCATGCATGACAGTAAGAGAAGCATGGAGCAGAAAAACCCATCATCCATAGAGCAGTTGTGTACGTCCGAGCGGTGCTTATGTAATACAGCATAACTACCCGAGTAACAGACGTGGGTTATCTAGGGGCATGGGTTGGCTCCCAGACAAACACATCATGAGTCTAATGTACTCAGAGATAAAGCCTATAGGTTATCACGCGGAATGTGCATTTGCGGTTTTGCATATGTGTCTATCTACACACGGATCGTAGATATTATACAGAGCAGGCAAAAGTTTATCACGAACTAAAGTCTAGAGATTAAGTGGGCATCGTGTGGAGAGTATATACGTTGAGTTCGTTAGCAGCGGTAGCTCTTTAGCTACGTTTACACACTACGCAGTACCTGAGAGGCACGGTCTGTATGCATGGTATCCATGCACGTGTAGATCATGCATCATTAGCCAGTTACAAGTCACGTGCTGAGAAGAAAAGTCATTGCTGAATTGGGCATCATGTAGAGCAAGGATTACTGTGATCCATGTTACCCAACCGACTCTAGTACATGTGGCATATGACAGAGCAGGAAAGTCATCGTCAGTGTAAAGATGCTTCCATGTCTAATAGAGTCAGTGTGGTGTATGTCTCCTTGTCATTGGTTCTCCTCCTTCGAGTTTACATACTATATACACCCAACACACACACACACACCATTTTTATCACTAGAGAGCACCATCACCATACATCATCACCCATACCTCCCCAGGATCGCTAGAAGTTAAAACGCCCACTCTATTACATTATTGTGACCCCTGAGCTGCCGTGATAGTAGAAGTGACAAACGTCTCCCAGTCTCTGTTCTTGTTGTGTGGGTGTTTGGTCACTTTCATTTCTCCCCTTTCCTCTCTTTCTCCTCGCTCACCACACAAACACACACACACATGAAGCTGTGCTGGAAACGGAGATAACCCTCTAGCACTCTAGTGAGTCATACAGCCATACATGTGATTTGTGTGAGTTAGTATATGCGTACTTACAGACACCAAAGGAGCCCCTCTCTAAGACACGGCCCTGAAATGAGGCACCTCTCTAATCTGGACACCTTCATTCCCAAAGACACGTTTTGTGTGTGCAAAAAGGGACACCGCAACTAACGTGGACACTTGTGTCCAGATTAGGGGGTTCACACTGGGGATTAATTACAGTGCTACCTCATTCTGCTCTTGGGCTACTATACAGACAAATAATATACCACACCATTACCCAGATGGAGGAGGAGAAGGTGCCACTGTTTTTTGAAACTGTGAGCAACTTCACGAACACCTGACACTGACTGGACAGTGAATATAGCTGACGTTCAGACTCTGTTGGCTGTACCTCTCCTAACGACGCACTGTGAGTCTTTCACTTTTATCTTCATCTGTATGGAGAATAGCTATCAGTACTGTACCATCCTATGGTAATGCCTTACCTCCCAGACACCCTCACCAGCAGCGATCTCTGCAGTTCCCCAGACACATGTTGACAGTAGGACCTTCCTTAGCTCAAACTAGTCTTAGTGAGACTATGTGTATGTGTACGATGTGTTTCATCTCTCATTAGAGAGAGTGTATTATGAATGACGTGTTTCCTCAAGCTATTTATAGCACCATTAGAGAGACTGTATGATGCTGTGTTGTTTCCTCCGTGTGGAGGGGGACAGTGCCTGTCTGTGGAAATGATACTACATTGCTTGCTCGTGTAAAATCTTCCTCCACACAAGCCCTATATATATTGTCGCCAAGCATGAGTGAGCCCCCTCATAAAATGATTCACCTCTTAAGCACGTGATGCACAGGTGTTGCCATTCTGGCTGAATGCACGCAACAATGTACGCGGCAAATATTGGCCAACAGGTATATACGTCATGAGCGCGCTAGCCTCGCGCAATTACCTATATACGCAATGCGCGGGTTTGGTCACACTCATGGGTAAAATAACCAATGTGTATAGGCAGTTCCTTAAAAGTCAGTTAATCTGTCCTCGTCCTCGTCCGTGTCCTCCTCCTCGTCCTTCTTTCCTCCTCCTCTCCTCCTCCTCGTCCTCGTCCTCGTCCTCCACGTCGTAACATTTTTGTAGCTAAAGCGCTCTTTACCCACTGGGGATCTTGATCTCGCTTCAATAGGAATAGAAGTGCTTAAAATCATTTTGTTAATAGGATGAATTTACCTCTTGTGCCTGCAGTGAATCAACACACCATAATAATTATTATACCTCACTCTACAGGGTATAATATATATATGTCTAATGCAATAAGGTTACCTCTTGCATTGCCACCACTCCCTCCATCCGCTCCCCGTGGAACTGGGTGGAGGACTGGGCGGCGAGGGGGTAGGGGGGGGCCACTCCCTGAACTGGGAGTGGAGGGGGCACTCCCTGAATTTGGAGGGAAGGGGGCACTCCCTGAACTGGGTGGTAGGGAGGGGAACAGTCAAAAGTAGGAAAAAAGAGACAAGGACAGATAAAGTGCATTACTGTAGCATAACTTACTCTCGCTATCGCTAGTCCGATGAAGAGTTGGGACTGGAAAGGAAGAAGCTTTAGTGTGACCCTTGCTATGAGATTGCGAAACTTACGTTCTTCATCGTGCGCTATAGAAAGTAAGGGGGAGTGCATAAATGAGTAAATATTATGCATAAACTAACTCTAGCCAGTCCGATTAAGAGTGGCTGAAGGAGAAAGCTTAGTGTGACCCTGCTATGAGATTGCGAAACTTACGTTCTTCATCGTGCACTATAGAAAGTAAGGGGGAGTGCATAAATGTGTAAATATTATGCATAAACTTACTCTAGCCTGTCCGATGAAGAGTTGGGACTGGAAAGGAAGAAGCTATAGTGTGACCCCTACTATGAGATTGCGAAACCTACGTTCTTCATTGTGCGCTGTATAAACTCACTCTTGTTCCTTGGAGGAGGGGTTGGGGCTGGAAATGCAAAATACTTAGTGTGACCCTTGCTATGAGATTGCTTAACTCACGTTCATCCCTAGGTTCTGTACGAATCAAAGGAGAGAGAGCGTAGGGTTCGAGAACGTGTGCTATACAACTGTGCATAATTGCCACACCTCCAGAAGGGGAGTGTAAGCTGGAGAGCTGAAGGGACTCATATGACTATGCATTACTTACAGTTTCTCTTTGGAGATGATCTGCAGGTGGAAACCAGAGATAGAGAGAGAGAGGACAGGAGCTCTTCTCCTCGAATGGGGGAGCCGGCATAGCTGAATATCTTTATATTGTATATCACCTTGATCCGAGTGGAGTTTTTGCTAGAGGAAAAAATGTGACCTGACTGGCTGGACACACTTAGCTACTTACTGTGCAACTTACTATTTGTTAACTTCTTCCTCCGTAGTTTTCCATCCTGCGTGTGTAGAACAAAGATATCTAGGAGCACTTAAAAAGTTTTGCTAACCGTAGGGGAACCAATCGGTAGCATATATGTCGCGTTGATCTAGGGACAGGGACAGCTGCAGTATGGCACTATTTATCAAGATGGCAGCTGCAATTAGGGCAGCTGCTGTTTACTTGCTATTTCGCATGAATCATGAGATAGTGGAGAAAACACAGGGACAGACATGGAAAAGAGAATACAAACCAAGGCAGATTAAGAGTTAGAGATAGCAGCGACATGTCTAGTCAGCTATGCCCTTATGTGCTTTCCACCAAATGAATAGCGAGAATGATTAGCTCTTGCTGTCTTTTTTCATCTGCGAAGCACGACACACAAGCTTTGAGGCACGTTTGTGGTCAGTAGGCTTGGCGTCGTTTTGAGAGAATATTTGAGCAGTGATTTCGTACCGCGACGCTCCGCAGTTTTCTTTTCTCGTGATTGGGATCTGTACCGGGCTCTTCAGCGGTTCTTTTTTGTTCAGAAATGAGCCTGGTACCTTCTGTTTTCAGCTTCTTTTTTTGCTTGGAATGAGCCTGATATCGTTCTTTTTCTGCCAGTTTTCCTTGCTGGCTCTAACTGGTAACGCACCCTACGAGCAGTCTCTCTTTACCAGGCTCTGACTGGTAATGCTCCCTACGAGCAGTTCTCTCTTTACCAGGCTCTGACTGGTAACGCTCCCTACGAGCAGTTCTCTCTTTACCAGGCTCTGACTGGTAACGCTCCCTACGAGCAGTTCTCTCTTTACCAGGCTCTGACTGGTAACCCTCCCTACGAGCAGTTCTCTCTTTACCAGGCTCTGACTGGTAACGCTCCCTACGAGCAGTTCTCTCTTTACCAGACTCTGACTGGTAACGCTCCCTACGAGCAGTTCTCTCTTTACCAGGCTCTGACTGGTAACGCTCCCTACGAGCAGTTCTCTCTTTACCAGGCTCTGACTGGTAACGCTCCCTACGAGCAGTTCTCTCTTTACCAGACTCTGACTGGTAACGCTCCCTATGAGCAGCTCTCTCTTTACCAGGCTCTGACTGGTAACGCTCCCTACGAGCAGTTCTCTCTTTACCAGACTCTGACTTGTAACGCTCCCTACGAGCAGTTCTCTCCTTCTCTGCTTCAGAGGAGTAAAGTGCTATTCTTGCTTCTTTCTCTTGTTCAGAAAGAAGTGAATAGTGCTTTGTGCGAGAATGCCGTATGCTCTTTGCATGTGCCAAATATGCGGCTTTGTTCTTCTCTTCCCTTGAAGCAGCAGGCACTTTTGTACTCTTCTCCTTGTTCTGCTCGTAACATTTCTTTTTATACGCCTTTCGCCTTCTTTGGGATGGGTACAAGATATATAGTGCTGTACTATTCAGGTATACCACTGAAATAAATACTTGAATAAATAACGGTGGTATATACTTTGGGCGATAAATAACTTGCGCGCTATCCCAAAATGACTCGAAGGTGTAGCCAAATGAGATGGGTGTGAAGCTCTCCTCCACTCAAATGAGGGGTGGGTTGCTCTTCTCCACTCTCACAAGCTCCTCGAGTTCACCGTAAAAGAAACGCATAATGTTAGCATTCGCCAGGATAGTACAGGCGCACGCGCATGAATATTACGTCACTATATAGGCGCGCGCTGGGAGAGACGCCCAAGTACTACGCATTCGGCATGCGCTTAACCAGGTTTGAAGACGAAGCTGCAACGTAGGCCGCATTCCCAGCTCCTATATACGTCCCAGCCTCCGTCGTATATATCTACTCTGCCGCGACCCGTGCTGCCACTCCCCCCACATTTGCATGCCCCTACAATGTCACTTACCAACCAATTCACTGCTGAGGCGTAGTCCGAAGAGACTTCGAACAGCTAGCAGTGCTAGGTCTAAATGAAAGGCTGCATAAAGATAACCATCCTCACGTAAGCTTGAAAAATACAGAGAATATTGGTAAACACGCGCGACGTGATCGTACGCATGCGCGTGTGGGCCGGACTCGCGTCGTCGCAGCGCAACGATGGCAACAACCCCTGCCCAGGCCATGCCAGCCGCTACTTTACCGCGTGCCCGCGTATTGTATGCGCTTTTGAAGCTACGTATTATACAACGGCAGAATGAATGTATAATGGACAGCTAGGTAGCTCTGCCATGTCATAATTATTTGTAGAAGTTTCTTGCCTGAGGCTGTTTGTTGTTGTTTACAAACTTGTCATTTCTGTTTCTATGAACTATTATCATAGCATATCAGTGTACTAAGTTTCATTGTTAGAGGATCAACCACAAGTAATTTATAGGCACAAACACATTTTACAAGTTTTTATTGCCTGAGGCTGTTTGCTGTTGTTTACAAACAGTTTTGATTAACTCTGATCATGGTACATCAGCGTATATCCAGTTTCATTGTTAGAGGACCCACCATAAGCTAGTTATAGGCACAAACACAGTTTACAAGTTTTTATTGCCTGATATCAGAGCGTCGGTAGACGCTCTATGTAGGGACGGCACGAGTGAAATCTCACGTGATCTGCGTACAAAACTCCTCAAACCTCAGCGAGAATGGCTAGCTATGCCTTCAAAACACACCAAAAATCACTCACGGGTCCATATCTACCTATACATATGCCCAAAAGTTGCATACGTCCCTGCAATTCTCGACACGAGAATCCGCTGATACGCGATTTCTGGTTTTCGTGTCATCATAATATTCTTCATCTTCTTCTTCTTTAAACCCGCTATCTCCTTACCAGTACCAGTTGAAGCGCTGATTTTTTCACTGAACCTCTCAAATTTTGCCGGAGGTGTGCACGAACATCAAGCGATCTTTTCTTTCTTGCCGCAAGTCACTACGGTAGATCATGGAGCTCTTCCATGGTCGACACTGAACAACGCCATTTGCTGCTAACTCAGCATCAGTGAGCCGTGCGCATGCGCCAGGCAGGGGCGCGGCGTTAGAGCGGACCATGGGGTCCCGTTTGGCTGCTGGTTTTTCGCTCGCCTGGGTTTGCTCCCGAATTTGGGCCTAGCTATCCGTCTTGTGGTGATCCCCCTCTCACAGTCTCCATTGTCATAATTTTAGTCTTCAGGATCAATGTGCTTTCCCCAAAGCTCTATATGTATGTCTATGCTGCCCAGACTATTTCAACTCCTGCACAAGTGAAGGTGATCCTCTATTATCTATCACAGAAGAAGAGTCCTGCGTTGCATACAGTTCCTGTAGCAATGGTCTTATCAAACTATGGAATTTGGAATCTGGACTTTGTTCGTGTGAATGTCTTACCCGATGTCTGTATCAATGTCATTCCTCTTCACATCCTGGTATTGGACTATCTCATAGCTATCTATCCTATGCTGCTAATGGCTGCTTTATACGCTATGGTTGAATTATATGGCTTTGAGTTTAGACCATTGCGGTGCATGTGGAAGCCCTTTCACTATTTCTTTGCTCGATTTCGTCGTCACTGGGGTATACAGACTACCATTATGGATGCCTTTGTCACATTCTTCTTCTTCTCCACCACTAAAACTATTGAGTGTGTCATGTGATCTCCTAATCAGTACAAAAGTCTACACACGTGAAGGGAAGCCATACTCACGAAACCTATTCTACGATCCAAGTATCATATACTTTGGCAAGGAACACCTGCCATATGCACTAATGGCTCTTGCCATTCTCGCTGTATTTATATATTGCTTTCCCAACATCTCTTTTGCTCTGTTACCAGTGTAAGGTTTATCGAAAGTGCCTCACTAAATGTCAAATACATGGAAATACAGTGGAAACTTTCGTAGAGTCATTTCAGAAGTACTACAAAGATGGCAGCAATGGTACATGGGATTGCAGGTGGTTTGCAGGGTTCTGGGTACTCTTCAAATGTTTCTGTTACTTGATTTATTCAATTTCCCTCACTGATATAAGTTTGGTTCTCTTAACTGTTGCTGCAATAATTGGCGCTACAGTAGTCGTGATTGTCCAGCCCTACAGAGAAGAGTACTCAGCGTTCAATGTCATCAGTGCAAATCTCTTTCTGTGGCAGGCACTGGTCTGCACCTTTATGTCAAGAGAGAGTTTATCTGCAATTGTTGCAGCAGAATTCAAAGACCATTTTTCCTGCATCTTCCTTCTCTGGTTGGTTCCTTTGACCTACATCATTGGAATACCACTGCACCAACTGATGGTAAAGCTCCGACAACGGCAGTTGGAGAAAGCCTGTTCACTCACTAGTTCACTGCCACATCGCCTGGTCCACTCTGACCAGTACCGACATCCACCATCTTAACCCCCAATGAAGATGCTTCGTAGCTAGTTTGTATTGGATCAGTTCCAAGTTAATCATAGTAGATTGTGTACTTATCTGAACGATGTCTTTATTGGAGAGCGGGAGCGAGCTAACCTAGTGGTACGCGGACTTTCTATATATTTATTTTTGCCGAGCGCGTTAGCGTGAGGCAACTACTCCGGGTTGTATTCTCGCGATATGCGTACGTACGTACGTTTATTAGTCACGCTTGGGAATGTCAACTAGTCACCAAAAGGAAGTGTAACTTCCGTCATTCGTAGGAAGTCTAGCTTCCGCCGTGCGCGCAGATTCGTAGGAAGTCTGGCTTCGCGCGCAGTCAGTAGAGCGCGCGCACGAGCGGCCCCAGTCGGACTGTTAGACGCATTGGCTTGCAGGCGCGAGGCAAAATATGCGCGTGCGCATTCCGTGCGCATTTATTTATCTACGACCGTACGTCGTCCAACTGCGCATGCTCCAGGATTACGCGCTCCGAAAGGATTTCAAATTTTCACATGCTGCCTGCCTGTGATGATGTCGTGCGTATACATGTCCGGGGAAGATGCCCTTCGTCGTCGAGAGAGAGGTAAGGAGAACATCGTGCCCGTGAGACTCCTGAGCAGAGAGGCTCGTTTGTATCAGCGTCGCTTTCGTGATAGGGAACGCGCAAATTTTTACACGCTGCCCTAGCTGTCATATCGATGCGAAATATAGCCAGCCAAAGAACTCTCGTCTATTTGCTGCGCTCTTCGATACCTGACCGAGGCTGTCTATACCTCCTTCCAATCTTCGTGATTCTAAGGTTCAAGTTGTAGGATGGCTCGTGCAGATAGAGCCATTGTGTGCTCGCTCCCGCTCGCTAAAAATGCCATGCATTCGCCTACTAGTAATAATGAAGGGGCAATAATTATTGGCGAGCGGGAGCGAGCCAACCTAGTCGTTCGTTCGAGTGGAATTTTCTGTATCGTACGTCGTGTATGTGCGCATGCGCGGCTTTGTACGCGCTTCTTTTTATCCGAAACTAATTTCCGAATTTTACAGTGCCTCGCTGATCGGTCTAGCCCGCGGAGAAACCATCCTCCATTCGACGGCATGCGCTGCAACCTGACTGACCGAGGCTTTGTACGCGCTTCTTTTTATCCGAACTATTTCAAAATTTTTACGCATTTTCACACACACGGTGCCTCGCGGATGGACGATCTAGCCAGCTAGAGAACTCTTATCCATTCGACGGCATGCGCTGCAACCTTCTGTGACTGACCAAGGCTGTACCTCTTTCCAATCTTCATGGTTCCAAGTTGCAACTTGCAACTACGCCTAGGATTGCTCGTGCACGTACTGCTGCATGCCAGCTGCCTGGTGGACCACGACTGACGACTTCAAAGCATAAGGTAAGACCGTCTGCTCACCTCCTCACCGTTCTGCCAACGTACAATACGCAGATAACGGCGACAGGTAGATCTGTCTTGCTTCACGAAAGGAAAGCTGTGCGCTGGCGGCACTTTATACAGCCCGGGCAAATCCTCGGGAAAATTCCCGCTCCCGCTCGTTCAACATTTCCACTAGTTACTAGGAATGCGCACGCGCATATTTTGCCGAGCCAATGCGTAAACAGTCCGACTGAGGCCACTCGTGCGCGCGCTCTACTGACTGTTCGGACTTCCTATATACGAATCTGCGCGCACGGCGGAAGCTAGACTTCCTACGAATGACGGAAGTTGACATTCCTAAGCGTGACTAATTTACATTCTTAAGCGTGACCGACACGTACGTACGTACGCGAATACAACCCGGAGTAGTTGCCTCACGCTAACGCGCTCAGAAATTATGTAACAGGCCAGTCAAGGTGCCATGCGAATTAAACGTATGAGTGCAGGAATGCATGAAGGTACCGTTATTTCCGAAAAGCACTAAGTGCAAACCTCGGCGAACTGCGCATGCGCTAAACTGCTAAAAACACTAGGTGCGCATGCGCAGCGAGGGTTCGTGGTGTCCGTCTGTATACGGTGACATATAACATAATTATATATATAGAAAAATCGCGCCGTTCGGACCACTAGGTTAGCTCGCTTCCGCTCGCCAATAATGGCTGTGAGTAGGTGGGACAATGAGATCAAGTTGTAGGTAGAGCAGAGAGGAAGGTGTAGCTAACAAATTGTCTCCACTGTCATGTTTACACATTTTCAAGTTCAATTAAACGCATGCATGGTTGTGAAGTGCTACAGCTCTCCATCTTTCTGCATCTCCTGTAACTCTACTTACTGTTAGGTAGTCACTATGAGGAAGGTCTGTTTTGTGGGGTTCACCGATGACAAACATTGTTATAGACTGAGGCGGGTAGAGTGCATTTCATCCTATCATTCACTACTTATAATGAGCAACAAAACTACTCTGCACAGCACAAGGCAACTAAGGCAACTAATAATACTACTTTCTGTTTCATTTTCTGCTATCCAAGTCTCTTAGTCTGTTCCATTTGGTATAGCGACTTACTGTCCGGCAGAGCTCTCGTTTCGAGCATAGAACTGGTAGGCAGCTCTCAGCCCAGACTCCAAGGCCCCCTGGATCCATCCATTGGCAAACGAGATGGCTTCTCCCGCGAAGTAGATGTTCCTCCACGGGTACATGAGCCACATGACGTGCTGCACTGCCGTGGTTCAGGAGGGCATAGGCTCCCTGCTCGGCAGGGTCGTTGTACCAGGCCTTGATGGCACCAAACTCAAACTGCCCCCTGATTTGGGGGTGGATCTCCGCAATTTGATCGACGGCTTCAGCCACGGCCAGTTCGGGGGTCAGAGCACCAAACAGGAGGGCCTCAGACTTCCAGGTGTACACGAGAAGAATTCCCTCCTTTATTTTTTTAGGGATGGTGTCGAACCCGGGGTTGCTGGGGTAGTGGATCTGGCCCACGGGGAGATTGGTCTTGGTGAATCCACCTGGATCTTGTACTCTGTCTCCCAGAACCTCGTCTTGCACTGGAGCATTATCTTGGACTGACGGCCCGTACCAGATGTCCTCGATGGCCTTGTAGAACTTCATCGCATCAACTGGCGTGACTTTGTCCTTGGATCGGAGTTGCTGGAGTGAACCTGATCTGTCTCAGGATGTTGATCGGAGTAGTAACGATGGACAGCGGCCCCTCGATGCTCTTTTGCACAACTTCCCCGTCACTCTTCCTCTCCTTGAACCCCTTCACCGTGACTTTCCTGTGGAGGTCGTCCGACGGCGACTCGTACTCGATCTCGGTCACCGTGAACCCAAACTTGATTGTGTTTCTTCAACTCTTTCTTGAAAGCCTCGGGGAGCCCCGACATCCCCCCTTGATGGTGTGCATGTGAGGCGTCCACCAGTGGGCCCATAGTCCTCGCGGAGAAACTCGACCAGACTGGTGTCCATTGCAGGAGTGTAGGAGAACACCTCGTAGGCAGTGGACGGCTGCCTCGGGCCAAGGCAGGATTTCGCCGAGCTTGTCCAGGCCGATACGATAGTCGGCCGGGATTCGTTCGATTACGGCCTCCTTGGTGGAGTGTGGAGAACCCGTCCAGTGGGGACGACGTCCGATGTCTCCACCACTTACCCCTCCCCAGATGCGGAGCGCGTTGCTGGACTGACGACTCCAGCCAGGAGGATTCCGGCAAGGTGTCTATGACGACATGGTGGTGAGCTCTAGCTACATAGTAGGTATCGGTAGGGTTTAGACACACTGATTGCTATTAGTAAAGCAATATATAACGTATTTTTGAGTCACAAAAAGTAAACGGGAAAGTCACGTTACTACTCGAAGTAAGGTTACATCAAGCTGCGTTACTGAAAGTGACTCAAAGTTACTAACTAGTAACCTGAGCGACTCAGAGTACCACAAAGTAACCTGAACGTAACTAACTAGTAACCCGAAGCGTACTTCAGAGTTACCACTAGGAAGCAAGCTGAAGTAACTTGGCGGTACACCAACGTTCCAAAGCGGGCCCATGTTCCACCCCACGCATCACACTCAGCCAATCTTCACGGAAGAATGGGTAGCTTACGGTCTGAGTGTCCGCTGTAGATCCTCGGGCTACATGTCGCGCTCCCCAGCAGAGGGGTACAGCGCTGCCGCCCGATAGCTCGGGAAGACGCGCGCGAAGGAACCAAGCGGCTGCCGGCCCCGGCCATCTCAGCCACGCCCTCTCGACCCGTAAGCCGCGTTGTCGCGCGCTGCAGAGTCGCGCTAGAGCCACGGCTAGGCCGTCGCGTCGCGAACTGGAAGGCGCGCCGCGTTACCCAGTGGAGCTAGCCGTGTGTAGACCGAGCGCACCAAAGAAGTTCACAGTAAGGGGACAGAGCTAAGGGCCAGGCTAAAGACCTTGTTACTTCACGTTACGTCACGATAACCTTACATGACTAGAAGTTACTACTCGGTAACTTTACAGGACTTCAGAGTTACTCCTGAGTAACTTACTGACTTGAAAGTTACTGAAGGTTACTAGATAGTTACTAACGCGTAAGTAACTTCGCAAGTAACGTTACTTTCGTTTACTTTTTTGTGACTCATACTGTAGATAACGTGCACGTTCAATACATTTTATTATAATGAAGAATGCGGTAGAGAGAGAGACAAGGTGCAGAGTAAGCTAGTGCTGTATCTGTCAGACCACACCATTATCAGTCAACATGATGCACACTTTTCCAACATAGGCTTGAGATGAGCATCAAACCATGGGAATAGCAGTTTGGATATCCTTCAGGACCAGGTTTTGCATAAAAAGCTACCAGATGCTTCTCTTTTCTTCTTGGATAGAGTGGCTGGGTACATGATCAGGTATAAATATCAGGTGAGGGTAAATGCTGAGTACCGCATAGTGTCCACACGCATGCACTGTTGGGATGCAATCCTCCAGAAAACCTAGGCAATGCCCTGTAGTACGTGGTAGAGAAAGAGCTAGTGTTAGACCAGTTACCTAACGTACTGCCATTTTTCCCAGGTAGAGCCTACCCATTGTCTACACCCTTGTGGTATGCTTAAGCCTAGCCCTTCCCAGTTTTTTTTTTATTTTATAGATATCACCCACGAACATTGCATTAAAGTCTTTACAGATGGTTTTGTTACTTTCCCCCAGTACATCCTAGTAGAGCCTATACACATTGTCTACACACTCATGCTATGTTTAAGCCTAGGCCTTCCCAGTGTTTCACTATATCACCAAATAATGCATGAAAGTAGTAATTATGGTGTTAGCTACTTCCCTGCAGACCAAAACTCATCCAAGCTAAGCTAAAATGTATAGCTAAACACACTGGCAGTACACTTACAGGCTCGTAATACATCTCAATATGCATGTGCCCTATGCATCATTTCATACTCCACGTGGGTAACTGCTATCCTCTTAGTGGAATGCGTTGGTAAGCTAATTACCCTCGGCGCGCATGCGCAGCGAGGGTACAGTAGTTGGGTCTGTCTGTCTGTCTGTCTGTCTGTTTGTTTGTCTGTTACTCTATATCTCACTCCTGGAACGTCTGTTCGTCCCAGAAACGATACCATCTACCCAACGGGCGACGAAGGTCAGAAAATAAAGGCGGTTTTCTCTGAAAATGCTCCGTTGCAAAGCTAGAGCACGAAAAAGCCAATATGCAAATACACAACAGACGGGACGGCTTACCGCGGTCTTATCGATCCGCGTGCTCTGCGACCTCGGAGGCACCAGAAGATGCAACGCAGGGCGTGTATCGCCTCTCGCATGATGTCTAGTAGTGTAGTCAGACTCTGCGCGAGATGGCTAGAGACCAGGAGTAACGGCCAGAACTAAACAACTAAACCCAGCCCATCAATTAGTGATACAGCGCATGCGCTTACTCACGCGTGCGCGTCACAATGCGCCGAGGGTTTGCACTTCAGTGCTTTTCATTTTTACATTATCAATAGATGTGTGGTGTGTGTACTATCACCAAGCGAGGAATTCCCCGCAAAACCACTAGGGCATACAAGTAAATAAAAATTCTGCGAATTAAAAGTGTGGAATATATGGATGCCATAAAAAGCAAGGAGACATGACAGGGATGACCTGGCCATGTGATGCAGTAGTACAATGGGATGATTGTTACATCTTCAAACTGACATTTCTTGCTCATGTAAAGTTTACTCCACACAAGCCCTACTACCGTACTTAGTGATAATAATAGCTATAGACACTCAATGGCAAACACTGCCGATTCCAAAACTTGTAGGCCAGCTAAGGTTGCGACAGACAGCACACTTGGATAACTGGCAAAGTGCTGGATCCTAACACTTCTGTTCCATAACAGTACTTATACTCCCAAACAAGGGATTTATTGTTCCATTAAAGCTATTTGCATTATACCTCATCTTCATGGTCGTCAGGACAGGGACAAAGGCAATTTACCCTCCTTCAAAATTGCTAGGATCCACACCCATTCTTTTCCTTTTCACAGTTGTGCCAGTTTTTTGACAGCAGACTATAGTCACCATTATTGTAGACAAAAAGATGAAAGCAAAAACTGTATAATTATACATCCCCCTCTTACCCTCAGTCTTTTAACAACCAGTGGAAATTCATCATTAGCTACCTACCAATGTTGGTGATGTTGTACTTGGACTTGGCTCCGGTCAGTCGAATGGTGCGATCCCACCCTGGCCACAGCTTAGAGAATGTGGCATCATCCCAATCTGAATATGAACAGTAAGAAATTTGACACTGACCTAAACTAGAGAGAGAGATGGAGAGAGAGTGTTAGCTGCCAAACTTACCCTTTTTTTGTGTGAGGGGATGGTTGTAGAACTTGAGGAACGTGTTGTCGTTGCTGTTGACAAAGTCGACCACTTCCAGTTTGAAAAGCTCCTCAGTGTAGTAGTCAGTGAGGAAGTGGACCTTGTATTTATCTCCAGGTCGGTTCGGCAGTCTCATGGCCCCAGCTGCAGAGGAGAGAGGGAGGGCAAGGATGGAGAGGGAGAGGGGAGGGGGGAGAGAGGGTGGGGAGAATTGTTCACTAGCAGTTCAATAGTCATGAAAAATGCCATTACACCTGGCTAGATAAAAATCTAAACCTCCAACCCTAGCATGGAATGTACTTACTCGAGTGGGGTGACTGCTAGGTAGCATGTGAAGCAATTAACATACCATTGTGCAGTCCGTAAGGGAAGTTTGATTGGTGAAGCTAGCAAACCTAGATCGACTGAAGAATTCTTGGACAATTATCAAAGGCAATAATTATTCCATGTATTTCTTATCCAACATACTGTTGGTGCATCCACTGCACCACCATTGCCCGATGAAACCATGCATGCACCTCTTGATAAATGCTCCCTGCTATAGCAATTAACTTTGTAAAAGCATGCCTAGTGCCTATCAAGGGTGGCATTAAAGATCAAAGAGTGCATATTACCAATTTCTTTATTAGGGTGTCACCCCACCAGTTGTTCTTTGTGAAGAGGTGAATCGCTGTGGGTGCATAAAACCATAGCCACCAGCAAGTGACGTGCAGTAGCTAATGGCACAATTATTCATAACAGTTGAGAGAGAAGAACAGCACCACATCTGTTGCCATTGTCACAGTCAGTTGTAGCCCTAGCCCTACCCTATGGTAGTGGTAGCTAACCACAACCATGTATCCAGTTTCCATAATTAGAAATTTGACACCGGAAGGTCAACTTTAGGTGCGATTTTTCACATTAGATGAAGCGGAATGGCACTTATATGTTTGTGCTCATAACTTCGCAACGGAACGGGCTACGCCCCTGAAACAAACTGCAAACTATAGACCATATTTATTAGGACTTTCGGTCTAGTGCATAAAATATTTTTGCAAATTTGCGTCATAAGGGTCGTTTTCTCAGAGCCTGTCTTAAGAATCAACTCTTATACCACCTGACCTGGGAAAGACTGAGACTGAGACAGCTATATAGGAACATCCCTATCTGCATCCTTAACGCATTATATTAGTTGTCACTTCACCAATCTAGTCAATTAACGGTGCTGTACATATATACACCCTAACCTCAATATTATTATAGCTCCTAGTCCCTGGTCCTAGGAGACACTATAGAATGGTCTACATTGTCTAACTATTGGCATAATAGCTATAATATACTCTTTTTGTAAACTGTCCATTGCTCATAGATAGCTATATTGCCTTTTGTTAGCTAGGGCTTGTCACATATTTAATTAAGTGGAACAGTGGATAAAGTATTTCAAAGGCCGGGGATAAAGTGTCACTTACTGCATCCTACCAACCCAAGATTTTGCTTGAAAATCTGCTTGATTAGGGATGCTTGAAAATGCTGTGTGCCCCTTCAAAATGATAATTATGAGCAAGATGCATCCAAGGCTCTTACAAAAGAGAGATTTGGATATGTATTGATGGGATGGGCAGTACCTTTGCTCGACTTTCAGCGAAAAAGCTTGATGGTTAGTAGGTACGAAAAAGAAGATGCTTTTACTCTGAGATGAAAAGTCATCCATAACCCAATCCCAATTATCTTCGTCCTGGGTTGCAAATGTTGCTAGCTATCCTCGTTAAAAACCCGAAAGCAACAAAGATGTAGGGGTGAAGTTATGAATGACTTTGTGTCTCGTCTAGCTATGCAACTTATTGTTCTTATGATATGATCGACATCCCTACAAAGAATTTGCGACAAATACAGCAGGAGCACTTCATGGGGGGGCTTGTTAGTGGAGTTGGGATCTTATGGGACTTTAACAGAAACTAGCTATATCGCAGTTGATGTCGAACCGAGCATCTAGGTGTTTACCTTGAAACCCGGTTAAGAAGCTATCCGTGCCAGCGCTTACATTACCCGAGTGAGGCCTAACTTTCCGCACCGCAATTAGCTAATAAACTAACCGTCCACGTGAAGTCCCTTCTTAAAGCCGTCCTTGTGGTCGTAGGTGCGCACTCGGCCTCCGGCTCTGTCTTGGGCCTCTAGTATCGTCACGTTGTGGCCGACTCGTATGAGCTCGTACGCGGCCACCATCCCCGCCATCCCCGCACCCACGACGATGACGTTTTTGGCATTCTGCGTCTGCTTGCATTCACCTCCACCACTGCAGATCTGACGGCCCCGATTGCGGTATTTCTCGTACGCGTGGCTGAGTCCGTGCCTGGCGATGTCCACGAGGAGAGGTCGCAGGAGGTCGCTCTGTTGCAGAGGCTCCGTCACCTCCTCTTCCCCGGTCGTCTCCGAGACGGCGCTTAGCGGGACTTCGGTCGTTTCGTCATAGCCGACCAGGTCCCCTGAAACCCAGTTCGGCTCATACGGAACCCCGCGTTCTTCTACGCTCACCATCCTTTTCTGAGTCTAAGTTACTTAGCTCGCGTCGAGCGACTTTATATGGAGCGACGCGCATGCGTGCATCGCAATGCCCACAATCGTGGGGGAGGGGCTAGTTGGCTGCGCGCGCTGCAGAGTTGAGCTACTTGGGAGCGAAGAAGGTGACTTGCGTTGGAGACTAGTGCTGTTGGTCACCTCTGCGTCATTTTTCATAACGCAGGGACAACCTGCATGAGCGACTACTCTGCTCTGGTGATAGCTAGCTAGCTCTGTTATATAGATATATTATTATAATAATTATGCTTGTTTCGCAGGCAGGTTGAGAGAAAAGCACATACATTTCAAAATAATGCAACTCTCGGCAGAGTTCCCTCTCCCTTACACTTCCCAAGTGTTGTGTTCAGATACTGAAAAGAGTGTATTATGCTTTTTCCACCCAGGAAGAGTTCACCCTCCTCCCCCACAGGATTAGGGCAATAATTATGCAATAATCGATGCAATTTCCCAAAGATGCCACACCAAATAGGCTGTACGTCTATGTTCTGAATGTTTGTGTATTGGCCGATAACATTGGCCTAGAGGTATTAAATATTTTAGCAGACCATTCCCCCGAGAAATATTCCTGTTTTCCTTTAGCTACCACTGGATAAATTGAAAAAAACAGTTATAAAAGTGAAAGTGTACGTG
>CASHTH010002066.1:0-10198 GCA_030341885.1 Geodia barretti
ACCTGTAGCCACACTTATTTTGGAATAAATGTCGTTGTTTTTTTGACATGGAACATGTTCTTACAACCCATTAATACACTCTTTCTTGGTCCTTTAAATGGGATTCACACTGCGTGCAGATGTTATCGTGGTAAAACGACAACAACTGGACACAACAATAATGACCATTAAAAATTTAAGCCATTTCTGGGGTACGTGATCGACAGAAACTAATGGGAAAGGATATAAAAATAACAGCTTACGTCACTCCCCAAACACTAGTCACACAACTACCACCTCTAAAGATACAGGAGAAATTGCGTGCGGAATGAGATTATGTTGCGTACAAGGCGTCTTCTTGTTTCCCGTGGTTGATTTTCAGCCCTGTTGCTGAACTAACTGCGCTTCAAACTAGACAAACCCTTTTCGCTATTGTTTCTTTTAAGTTGTTTGGGAAGGGCGTTCGCGACTCCTGAGTGGAGTTCGGTGATCCGCCAGCACCTCATAAGATAAGAATTATTTTTTTCAATCATGCACTGTTATGACAAACACAGTGCGGTAAAAGTTAACCGCAAAGCAAACAAGTCAACGTACACCTACTCTTTTTTCCAAGGAAAGAAGAAGACTGCCCTATGTGGGATGAACCCACGACACTCGCTCCTCTATGAGAGTCGCGCTAATCAACTGACTCTGGTAGGGGTCAAAGCCTCAACAACAAAACAAAAGCAAAGGCAACCCTCAACACTTTAACTCATTATGTATATACAGATCATACAGGGGGGGGTAAATTAAAACTACCAAGACACCAACCTCCAAACTGTGTAAGATGCATGTGAAGCATAACAAGGTGAAATAGAAATCAAAGCCAAAGCAAACAGTCACTGCCAAGAAATAATAATGTGTTAACGGACACAGCATGGTGGTTTACTCACCTCCGTCACATTATTATAGATCTTTCTCCTCATCATACACAATAATTGCCTTGATTGTCATCTTCTAACCCCCGAACATCTGACTGTCCAAGAAAAATGCCAGATCATCTACTATACTACTACCCCTCGGCCAACATGCGCAGCGAGTCATTCTGTCTGACTGTCAGCGCACTTAAGGGGAACGACGCCGACCATGAGCGACAGCAACGGCTTCGAGCAGAGAGAGCATAGTACGGTAGGTATCAAAAATGAAAGCTTTGCCTGACACTGTGGTTCGAGAAGTATGCGGCATTGAAACACGAGTAGAAAAAAGGCCAATATGCAAATAAGTAATGACTGGGGCTTGTCTATCTAAACACACTGTGGAGCCCGAAGTCCCGCTGAGGTCAAATATCTATTAGCGTTGTTCAAAACGCTAGTGGCTGATGCTAGCCCGACAGGGCCAGAAAACCGACATTGTCCGCGAACCTCAGCGGCATTGCCCAGCAGAATCAGCAGTCTAAGTTTTCGGTAAATCGCTGATCATGAAGCATGTCACCGACAGTAAAACAAGCCATGCATGCACATATTTGTGAGGCAAATCCACACGTGTTTAGGTACGCAGGCTGTTAACCAAAAAATGCTTTGATGTGGCCAGATCCTTTTCTTCTTTAGAAGGGGGTCTGGATATGACACTCCTAACCTCTAGAGCTTCTATTAGAAGAACTTTGTTTGAAACACTGTCTTCCAAAGTTTTTATATTTTCCTGCATAGGACACATAATAATTCTATTAAAAAAACACATGGTGTAGGTGATTTTGTCCACACCTGAAGGGTCTGACTTTGCAGTTGAGCAGTGGTAACATATGATTGAAGTTGTGTTGTGCCTTCTGGCAATGTTTGATTTAGGACTTGGATGTGTTGCTCAGCTTTCCTACATTCACTCTTTAATTCAGAAATCTGTTTACCATAATAAAATGTAACAAAATTGCAACAGTTAGAAATTGTGCTAAATAGACAAGAACACACAAGTATTGTGCCCTTTGTCCTTCGTCCTAGAAATTAGCGTAGGTACGCACATAACTTAGTTTATGCCTGAAAATATTTACACTCACACACCACACAATCAGAAATGACAACCTTTTGAGCTGATGTTCTACATATGTGGCTATTGCTTTCTTCATTCTCCTTCAGCTGAGTTGCCATTCTTTCAAGCTCGCTTTCCAAGGCTAGTATACTCTGCCTTAATCTCTCTGTATCTTTCTCCAAACGCATCCTAGGAACGGTTAAACACAGCACCAAATTCTAAATACAAATGTATATTTAGTGAACTTTAACAAACCTTAAACTCTCCTTGTGTTCTGACTCATCATTGAGCATCTCAATCCGATCTTGTAACTGTCTTTTAACGATACTGTAAGATGTGGCACATACATAAGCTGTGTTTCACTATTACATTGTAACTGGTATATACAGGTGCACATGAAAGTATAAATGTGGGCAGTTGTATATATTTGGTTCCTGTACACAGTGTTGAAGGTCACCCAAAATGTTCATAGTATACAACGTGCATTCAAAGAGCTATTTGGCGAGCAGGAGTAAGCCTATAATTGTCATCGTTAGGCATACGTACAAAAGGTGGCAACATCCTAACATGGAGAGTTCTTTTTAGAAATTTTGTATTACAGTAGGGTGTTGTCAGCGCTGTATGCATTAGTTAAGTAGTGCTGTACGTGAAATACAAAGGTACGAGAGGGCGTGGTCGAGATAGTCATAAAGCACGAGGCAAAGCCGAGTGCTTTACGGCCTATCGAGACCAGCCTCGAGTACCTTTATGACTGTACAGCACGTCGTTTAATTGATTTATTGTACTGCACGCGATTCAAAGGCAACGACCAGGCACGAAGCTGGTTCGAGGCGGAGGTGGTGGTCTCTCTCCGCGACGCAACGCGGCTCATACGCTCTGCAAAGGCCAAGATACAACTGCTATGACTCATAGGGGTAAAGAAAGCTGCTGTTTACTAGGCCGGTTGCCGTTCCTCGCAACGCCATGGGTGGGAAAGCTAGCGCATGGCTATGCACCAACGTGGGCCACCGCTAGCCTAGCAGAGCCATGCTAGCCTACCTCCTATCAGTTACATACACTTCTGGTACCCGTCTCTCCCTTCGCTTTGCCTGAAAAGCCCTGTTTGGCAGCTGTTTGTACTGCCGCATTTTGAAAACTGTGCTATATGAGCAATATGAGCAAAAGTGTTCTTTATGACGAATAAAGCACTGGCGATGTTTTTACACGCAAAGTACACTAAATAGAAAAATCGCAAGGATGTCTACAACTACTTACATAGAAGTCTCACTGCATTCCTTCAGTTGGAGATCTAGATTTCGATTCTCAGTTTGCAATTCAGCCCCTTTCTCAGACTGATACTTTAGTGTTTCATTTGCAGAGGTTGAGCTACAAGGGAATATGAAAAGCACAAAAGTACATGTAAGCCCTTTGGCGCAGAAAAATGCTCCTGTAGCGATATTACGGGAGTGATATATTATAACATTAAGCAATTGGCTGTGGAGGCGAAATGTAATCAAACAGAATTTGCTGAAAAATGCTAAGCTATGAACATAAAAATGGCAAAAACTTATATACAAGCAAGAGCAACACTCGTAACACAGCACTCCCTTTGTAAAGGAGCACCTATGTAAACATAAGGCCAAAGGAGTGGAATGCACAAAATTATTCTGTAATGATACCCGTGCATGCATCACTGTCCAAGAGTAATGTAAGCGCGTAAGCGTTGACATGGACAGCTTTCTACACCGGGTGCATGTAGTAATATCACAGCTCGTGATAAAAACACAGTCGTGTCAGTCATGAAAAAACAACGGACATCGCTGTGGTTAACTTTTTGGGTAAGCGGTTTTAGACAAAATGGTTTTTGATTTACTTACGATACTTATGTAGTAACCTAGTATCCCTTGTTTTACATGTCGCAGGGCGAAAGGCGAAATTAAGCAGAGCGGACAGACAGACGGTTAGACAAACGAATGAACCAAGTACCGTAAAATTCTAACGCATGCACGCTGGTAAGTGTAGAAAGTTTGTAGTGGGTACATACATAAGTGTGTTGAGTGACTCTCGAGTTGAGATGAAGGAGAAAGAACAAAGCATACATTTGCAAAAAGAGAGTGAGAAAAAGAGAAGAGTACCAAAAGCAAAATAAAAGATTGAGCGGTGGGCAGTCACCGTGAGGATAGCTTGGGTGAGTGGGGAGAGTTTACCGGTGGTAAAAGACTCCTTTAACCAACCATCCCTGGTTCTCAAGGTCACTATGCCTCGCTATATGCTAGCTAGTAGCTCTCTAGTGATGCTACCCTACATTTGTTATATGCAAGCACTGTTAATCTGCTATTTCTTGATATTGTTTCTTAAAATTTGCTATATACAATTATATCCAGGTATAATTTGATACCTTTTATATCGATAATCTTATTCAAAGTTCGTTGATACAAGAGTTGGCTACAGAGTGAGGATGGCAGATGTGTACATGTACAATGTAGGTGTTGCAAACTGATGCGTGCCTGTTTCCAGCTAGAGTGCGGACGGCATACGTATTTATATGTACCTCTTTCGAATATTGGAGACAGCACTTTGATGTTTATCTTTCAATTTCATCTCTTTCATCAGAGCTGGAATTGAAAACTGTACATAATACTTAATGTGCAAGTAAAAAAGCACTAAAGTGCAAACCCTCGGCGAACTACGCATGCGCGGTACCGCTGATCGGCTGGGCTACAAGTATGCATTTACTCGTGGTCTCCTGCTTGAGGTAGGCCTGTTCTAATTAGCATGTTGGCTTTTTCGCTCGCGTTTTACGCCGTAACTCCCGAACACAGCAGTTTCAGAGAAACCCCTACATTATATTTTGACCTTTATCCGACGCTGAATATGTGACACAAACGTAACCCTCGTTGCGCCCGCCGAGGGAGGGTTAATCATACACCAACATGGAGTTAAGTCTGCTCATACGACCAAGTAAACACCAAGTCAATTCTCTTGCAATGCGGTCAAGTTAATTCGAATGCATAATGAGGGTGGTTGCACAGTAGAATAAAGTACACTTCTACACTCTGTTAGTACCGATTGTCACCTGCCTTTTAGGCTATAGAAATGCATCATGGTTAATGTCTCATACGCAACAGTAATTTATGGGCTCGGGGGTGTCAGCACACTGTGTTAACAAAACCATGCTTCATCTATCACATCCCTATCTTCTCCCTCTAAAGTGGTAACCCTCAGCGCACTAGAAACACATGCGTAAAAAGTATGCAGCACCCATACGCAAGCGTGGGTCAGTAGACCGCTACGTACGTAATTGATGGGCTGGGCCACGACGTCGATTTATGCATGGTTTCTCGCTAGCTCACTGAGAGTCTGACAGGGCTATAGCATTGCAGGGCTTGATATTCACCTTCTGTCATGTAATGCATAACACCTTCCCAAAAATATCGATTGTCTCAACTTTTGGCAGTAAAAGACGAAAACCTAACAATCCTACGCTATTTTACCTGCTTGTGCTTTCCCGATGCTTGGCAAACAGAGTATCTACTTCAACTCTTACTTCTTCAACAGCCTTCATCATCTACAAAAATGAATAGATCATACTACAGACACCTTGGTTCCACTAAAGATTTCCTGATTATGGCTGAAGGAAAGGATTACAGAGGTAATTAATGTAAGGAGGTTTCCTTGTACTCTAAGTAACTTCGAAAACAAAGAGTTGCCACTACCTCAGGACACTAATGGTTTGAAATCTGGTGCACATACCATACGATGTTGTTCAGCTAACTGTTGTTCTTCAGAATGTAAGTTTTTTCTACCAGAGCAGCATTTCTGTTGAATATCAACACTGCACAACAGATTCATAAAGTTTTCAGCAGTTGGTTTGCAATTAACAGACCATTCCTTTGATAATTCTTCAGCTTTTTTCCTTGCTTCCACAATGCTTACTTCCAATTCTCTTCTCAAAGTCTATCTCTGATTCCAGTCTACTGACAGCATCAGAGAGTACCTGTGGGACAGTCTTACTAGCAGGTATCTTTTTATGCAAATATTGGAAAAGAAATCCCAACAATATATAGAAGAACATACCTTTTCCGCAATTTCCATTTTATTTTTAGCTCTAATCACATCTTCCTCAATTTCATCACATTTTCTGAGTATATACCACACACATCACAAAAAGAATGTGCATACGTTGTTAAGATTGATGTGCACAATGCATGTGCAAGAAGAACCGTAGTTATTGGGCAAGGCAAGGCCAAGCGGTTATAAGAGCTAATTTCTCACTCTAACCACAGGCTAGCTGCAACACTGGACTGAATAGATATCCTTTAAATAACCTCATCCCTCTACAGTACGCTAAACCTGGCTGAGATAAGGCAGTGCTGATTAGCGTTTGCACTTGTTTTCGTGCCAATCGCAAACGTTTCAGAATTTTCATGCCCTCGTAGTTCTACACCTTGCTTATAGGCTACTTCACACAAAGTACTGTGATCCTCACCGCACATGCACCCAAATACTTGTTAATACAAGTTATACTCATTTACTATGCAAATCATTTCTACCTCAATCAAACACACCACTAGTGTTAACACATTTGTTCAGTATGATGAACCTCTGTGTATATACCTGCTCAAGTGTCTCTTTTTCTCATTTTCACATGCCAAGGCCTGCTTTACTTCTTCCTAATAGTCACAAAAAACAACAAAAGCCTATTCATATTGGCATGCTCCCTCACGTAAGTACCCATTCGTCTATTAACAAACAAAACAACCATTGCTCTGCTTGAAATAAAGTTTTAAACTCTGTGAGAAGCATTTGGAGGCCCTTACATTGGCAGATGAACACCTCTCCCTGCATTAATCCCACTAACACTCAGAACGAATACTAGTACGAATACCAGAATAAAAAGGCGGATGGTACAGAAACAGTATAAGGATCTTTATATACACAGGCCTACGATGTGTTTAGTGTGAGAGGCGGTCCCACAAAGATGACAGAAGTAAGCCACCGTCCCAGTTCATACATATCTGTCTTTGTGTCTTCTGATGTACAAAGCTTCTTGTAACTTTCTGGGCATGTGGCCATCTTAACATCAACCATGTTGACTCTTTTCCATACTGTATGTGTCACTCCCCTTTAACCAGCTTGTTTTAGATAATCGTTCATTAATAGAGATGAAGGCACAACCCTGGGATGGACTAAACAACTCCAGATAATTCTAGGGTTGGTGTTGGAGACTCCAAAGTTTACTTTCTAACATCGTGTTCATAGTGAATGTCAAGTGATAGTGCTTGCAAACACAACAGGCCTGGTCATACATGGTAGTCAACACAACAATGGAGTACTCGTGTTTGATTAAAATATGGCAAGAATTAGAGGATCTCACCAGACTAGTGGAAAGACCGTTCATATCCGTTACAAACTCATTCAAAGACTCCTTGGTCCTTTCCTCTAACCGCAATCTGTTTTGTTCACATTGTTGAGTCTAAAGCACATAGCACAAATAGTGTCATTTTATTAAGCACAAATTCAATGAATACCTTTCCAAGGACTGATTGAAGTTCTGCTTCAGTTTCATTCAAGCTAATCTTAACTCTACAGAAATTTAAGAGACAATAAATGAAATTGTGAACAATCTAAAACTCACTTAGATCTGTTGGTCATAATTTCATTGACATCACTGACTTGCTCCCTATACTTTCTTTCTCTGCTCATGATTTGATGCCTGAAAACAAAATTAAACATACATAAGTGATACTTTCTTTCTCTGCTCATGATATGATGACTCACACATAAGTGTAAGTTAGTTGACTATCCTATCCCCATCTGTGAGGTGCCTGTAATGCGTGTGAACGTATGAACAGGCAGACACCACGGATATCTCTGCTAGGAATCATCTTTGTCAGCTGGTGTAATACTTAGACTTAGCAGCATCCATTTTCTCAAAGGGGTAAAGAGGGGCGCTTTTAACTTCATTGGTAATTTCGCACCATACAGCACATGGAAATGTAACGTGTGGGTCAAATAAAGGTTGCTAGTTATGTTTCATGCATCATCTGATCCACATCCAGTCTGGGGTGCAGTAAGCGTGGGACCAGTGAACTCAGTGGTCTAGAGCCTGATTGCTGTAACAAGGACAACCCCAACGTCAGTTACATACCAGTCTTACACGAAACGATGCCAGCACTGCGCCCAGTTTAACTGTACAAGACAACACTGAGTTAACCACATCGAGTTCTAGTGTGCAGAAAGACACTGCGACCAGTGTAAGTAATTTTCTTGCCCATGGAGTCAAGTCTAAGCAAACGGTTGACTACAATTGTATGTGGGAGTATGCTTATTTGATGGCTGTGCTGAACAATTACTTCAAGATGTTGACATACAGTGTCAAGCCCTGAAATGCTGGTCAAGTCTGAGCCCTAAAATGCTATAAATTGTAATCTCACTGCTTGAACGACTAGGTTTGGCTTCTTTCCACTCGCCAATAATGGCCTAGAATACCAATGTAGGGCTAGCATCTTCAATGACACAAATATGGAACACTGCAAAAGTCTTACGCCAAGTCACGGCTTTCAAGTTCCAACTCTGGTCGTTTTCTGCAGGCTTCAGCTTTGGCTGCATTCAGCTCATGTATACACATCTGGTAAAATAAATGCAATACTCTACATAAAATTATAAAATGTCACAGATTTGAACACCAACCTCTTCATTTCTTTTCTGAAGAGCTAAATATGCCCGTGCTGCTTCAGTTGCACCTAAGAAGTATAGATCATGAGAGAACCCTGATTGTGTGCGCATCACAGTTGCCCCATAGTCACGCTCAAGATTCCCTTCTTAGAGTGCACATACATACATAGCTACGTATGAATGGACAAGCTGAAGGTTTCAGGGCTAAGTTTATAAACCACAGAAACTGTGATCAGTGTGTAGTATAATGAAGCTGGACGGCTACAAATCTACAACATGTACAACATAGGAAAGAGGCAAACCTGAAACCACTGTGCTACGGCACAGTATACTCTCACTCTTAATATAATGTTTCAAGCTTGCCACCAATGACTGTAGTTCCGTTTAAATCTTGTTTAACATTTTGATGTAAGTTAGGCAAGCTTGTAACGTGCTTGACTTACACTTGATCAGGCTTGTCCATGCCTGTATTAAACTTGGACCATACATTAGACCTGCTTGAACAAGCTTGTTTATTTTTCAAAGGGTATATACTGCTGAATATTCAAAATACAAGCTTGCTATTCAAGCTTGTTACAAGCTTGCCAGGCAAGCTTGCATATAGCTTGCCTCAAGTTTGACAGTTCTATAGGTTTATTCAAGCTTGAACATGCTTGTTTATTTTTTAAAGGGATAGGAGCAGACCGGGGCAATTAAACCACCAAAGACGCTCACTCCAAGCCAAGTAAATGCATGTGTAACAATGAAGTCAAAGCAAAGCAAAGGCAAACAATCAGTTACACCCAGGACAACTTAATTTATTCCTAGGAAAAAAGAGCTGCCCTAGGTGGGATTCGAATGCATGAAACTCTGCACTCCAGACAAGCACTCTTCCAGCTGGCCTACGACCAGGGTAACTCAGCAAGTAGGGTGGATGAGCTAAAATGTACATACTATTCGTACGAACGCAGACAGTCATGCATATAATACTTATAAATATAGGCCATTGGGAATCTACACTCTTTGAGAAAAAACTCAACTGGGATGTATTTTTTATACATACATCTGCAGGATGGGATGATCTTATAGGTGAGCCTATCCCGTATATAGGCACCACGTACATAATACGTATGTGGTGCCTACACATTTTGTACTTGGGTGTACCAGTGGAAGCTACACATATTATCACTAAGTACGGTAGTACTTAGTATATAGGGATTGACGTGGTACCTAGCATCATAGATGTATGGGGCTATGATAGAGAGTTTTGTTCATCTTCTTCTTCTTCTTCTTCTTCGACCAGCGTAACTCAAAAACCGAAAGAGATAAAGCCATGAAATTTTGTAGGAATGTGCGTATCGATAACCACATGGGACTCATCATACCTTTTTGTTTGTAAACAATGTTGTTTACTGTAAACAACAACAACATTGCCCCAGGCAATACATTATAATGGGCAATACGTTATAATGGGCATACTACATGTGTCAGTGTAACTCACAATTGGTAAGAGTTATGCGAGCGAAAGTTTGTATACACAATGTATTCAATAGCCAACATCAAAATCCCAACAATACATGTTTTT